>KZ809042.1:95148-117877 GCA_000696205.2 Oncopeltus fasciatus | reverse complement strand
TATATATATATATTTTAAAGCACACATCAAAGAATATAATAAATAATGTAAGTAGGAGAATTGCACGCCCCCACAAAAGAATCTTCTTCCCCTTCTCTGCTCGTAAGATCAAGTTAGAAATTCCCAGCTGTTAAGCAAGTAAGTGTAGATACAGGCGAAGGGGACACACGCGCCAAGAAGTGCACTGGCCAAATTGAATTAGTCACCTTATTCCTAGAGATGTTTCTCGAATAATTTAATAAATCCTTTTCCCAGAAAGCCTGAATCCTTTCTAACTCTCCTTCATAATAGGGTTCTCTTGAACTAGTGAATCAATATATCAGAGCCAGCACAGAAACACTAGTGACAGTGGTAATGTAGACCACTATAAGACATTTTTTATTGTAATAAAAATTTATTAACAACAACATTCTACGCATAAAACATTTGATCATTATTCGGTGTTGTTCGGTATTTATTTGATAATTATTCGGTGAATTTATTATAAGAGTAATTACACTATATTTATGTTTTATTATTAATTAATAATTGTAGTAATTTTTATTGGGTAATTAGTTTAGGAACATTAATTTCATTATGCTAATTAATAAGTTTAAATTGATTTGTAATTCTCCTGCTGCCATTTTTTTAAACCCTAAAATCTTAACACATTACTTTATATTTTGTGTATACTCTTCTTTATTTTTCTACTGTTAAATTTCCAAAACATTCATTAATATGTAAAAATACACTAAAAAAATGAATACATTCTTGCCATTCTCAACAAAATCAAGAAAGAAGGCAACCAAATTGATCAGTGAATAAATTTTTAAACATGTTACAATGGTCAGAATTTAATTTTTAAGCTGTTATCAAGTACAATTTGTAAAGGAACATAATGAATCGCCCAAACTGACATTGTAATTTATACAGGATTTCATCAGCCACTAAAGGGTTCCATCATTCAAACTGATTTATAAATTAAATAATCCTCCCACAAATTACATTTCAGTAACTCAACTTTATGCTAAAGTAATAAAAATAAATAACTATTTTTTTGAATAGGCCTTTAACTTATTTATTTTTTTCAGGACACATACAGGATTCAAACCACTGAAATGTAAATACTGTTTACGACCTTTTGGAGATCCGAGTAACCTGAATAAACATGTTAGATTACATTCCGAAAGCGAAACACCCTACAGGTAAACTATTATAAGAATATAAATTTATAAAAACTGATTTCACTTCACATAAAGTTATTTTATTTTTTTACCATATTCTTTTTTTGCTATTTTATATTACCACTGAGGCATTTTAGTTACAACAAACTTTTAATAACATTTCACTGATAGCAAAACATTAAGAATAACGTAACACGTATGAATAAATGTGTTATGTTATGTTGATCCTATAAAACAAAATTGTGTATTATTCTTATATGATCAAAATATTTTAGAAAAGTGATGGGAAAAAATAAACTTTACCCTCAACAGCTGTATAGAATGCTGTTTATATCATAGACCCTTCTATTTTCGACTTATTAGAAGTCAATTTGTTTAAACATGGAATATATTTAAAGTTTTTCTATCTCTTCTATTTTAGACTGAACTAGTTTATTCAAATTCACTACCTTTGAGAAAATAATTTTAAAAAACTGCTGACTGTGTTGGCTACTCAGAACATGTAAGTTATCTGAAATTGCACTTTTGAATCAATAATCGATTATTGACCACATACCTTTTAATACCATGGGGATTTAGATAGCAAAATCCTCTTAAATCATTCGATGATGTATCCAAAGTTATCAAAAGATTAATTGGCAGCAATTTTTTTTCTCTTTTTTACAAGCTGCATTAAAATAAATGTAAGGTTGTGCCAAATTCACGAAGTAACCAAAGCCTTAAGTTTCACTCTGGTTTCTCACTTGGACTCAATGAGCTCTCTTGATACAGTGATACATATTTATTAACTTAAATTCAGTCCCCAAAAGAATACATTATTCTGTACTAATGGGACTATTCTAAGATTCTTCTTTTGACAAATGTATATCTTTCAATGATTAGCTAATAGCCATTTATTAATAATTGAATTTGTATTAAGTTAAACTATGTAACTATTTTTAATTTTAATAAAAGAATAGGAATTTTGCAGGTGTGAACTATGTCGGAAAATGTTAGTAAGAAAAAGAGATTTGGAGAGGCATATGAAATCCCGTCATAGTATTTCAAAAATCAGCTGACCTAAACAACTAGAGACCAGCCAAACTGCAAAGAACTCCTCAGGGATCAAAGAACATTTATTTGTATGTAAATAGTAATAACATATATATATAATTTTTGTAAAAAGAGAGGTTATTGAATTTTATAAACAAATGTATATTTTTTAGTAATATAATATATAGTAAATTTATTTATTTAAAAAAAATACATTAATTTTATTTAGAAGATCCCTTCTATCTGTTTTTTTCCTCTTCAAGACACTGCCTGAATGATAAGCTAAAATAATTTTTTTAATAAGTTTGACGATAATAGGCAGAGTCAACAATTATTACAGACAAAGCTGACTACACCCCAAAAAATGTACACTTTACTTTCTGACTACAAGCAGCCCTTCCTACAACACACCAGCAACAACCTTGGCCAAACTCCTGCCAATAATCTCTACGGTCAAAAACTCTTTACTGAGAAAAGAAAACTCTTTACTCTGTAGATGATTTGCTCTCAAATAGCCATTTAATAATTGACATAAAACATAGAATTAATTTTCTATAAATTATCAATATGTAATTCCAATATGGATTCCAGTCCAGGTGATTAAACATGCAAGTGTACCAAATTGCTACCACTTCAGGTATAAAATACTCAAGTATCTTTGATTTTAATTGGATAGTTAAAAGGAAAATGTTTGGTAAAGTGGAATAGTATGGAGCTTGGCGGGAGATAATGAGTGAGATTGGTAGTAGGAAATGTTCAATTCGTAATAAAAAGTGAGAGGAATTAGCGTCAAGACGATCAAGGATAGGACACCCATGGCTAATGGCAGGAGACTCCACCTCCCATTTGTCCTAGTTGAGATGCCCGTCTCACAATGAAACATATTTCTAATGAGTGCATTAAGTATAGCAAAGAAAGGGTAAGAATCAATCAACCCACTTACTTGAGGGAATCAGAGTAGATAGATAAAATATTTATTTTTATTTAAAATACTAATTTAGTAGTAAAATATAATTATCTCCAAAATGGTAATATTATATGCACCTGTGTGAGTGGATAAGAATAATCATTACAAACATACTTATAAGTGTGTAAAATGCTTTTACTTATTAAAAAAAAAAAAGTTTTTGTTGAAAGCTATTCATATCTAAATAAATAAAAACTACAAAAAAAACAATTTATGAAGTATTATGACTTTACTCTTCCCTGGCCAATGAGTTAAAATAAATCATCTATGCAGTGTTTTTAATTTATCAATTTAGAAAAAACATACTGCACATCACTAATGAGCAATAATAATCAATTATCATTAATTCTAAGTTCCTGATGCATAACCACAAGAATTAGGTGTTGGCATGTGGAGTATTTAGGAGAGGGGTGAATGTGGGGATATTGGTGGGGAGCAGGGCTGACTTATTCTGGACTCAAGATAGTGATCACAGCCATCTCTGGGGTTCTGGATTGTAGCACTTACATGCAGATCCTCGCCAGGTGCATTCTAATTTATAGAGTGGGCTTGAGGCTGCTGTATAACAAGGTCCAGATATCCCCAGAGGTTCGGCTGCACACTGTCCCTTGTGCCCATCTCTCTCCCCCTCAGAGTATTGAGCATTTTTCAAATAATGCTAGTAAATTCTCATTTCTTGAACAATTAATTACAGGGGAACCCTTCTACTCAGAGCATGTATGATTTCCACCCAAGTGATCGATGTGTCTTCTAGTCCAAAAAGTCAAGGTCCATAAGCAATTACTGCTTATATCATGAATATAAATAAAATTTTATTAGTTATAATAAAAATGTATTAAAAGTGTTTTTATTATTGAAAAAAAAATCACTTTTACATTAATTGGAAGATGAATTAAAAGAAAATATCAGTGTTGATATTTCTGTTTTAAATTAAGTTATTTATAAAAAAATAATCATTAAGCACCGATTTTTTTGAAGCCGACCCACAACCCGCCTGGCAGGTTGGACATAAAAAACAGGTTAATGTTACTTTTATCCATAATACAATGTTAATTATGTTTTAGAAAATTGTTTTTAAATAAAAATAAGCAAAAATCAAATTTGGCCCCCACAATTATAGATAGCAACAGGTGGGCAATGAATGTGTTAAGTACATTTTTGTCAATTTATATATATATATATATATNCACTGCCTTATGAGTTAAATTTATTATAGAATTGTTTATATATATATATGTGTGTGTGTGTCTAAGCCATTTCTTCTTCACAAAATTAATTTTGTTACAACTGAATGATCTCTTATCCAGCTAAAAACAGGTCAGACACATTAAGGTAACCACAACACTCAAAACTACACAGACTGCATTCAAAATTAAATGATATGATTTTTTTAAAAATAAAATGAGATAACTATATTCTTTCTGTTCATCTTGAGGTTCTTAAGTGATCCTCAAAAAAGGGATTTAAACCTTTTCCACTTAGTATACTTAAAAGCTAGAGGCTGGCAAAATCACACTATTCAGAATAGAATTCAGCCAAATGATGTTTCATCTGCCAAGAATATATATATATTCAGCCTAATTGATAAACAATTAAATAGAAATAACACACACTGCAACACAAGAAATTGCTAAAGATAACAGACATGCAACTTTTTTTTTTGTCTATTTTAGACTCAAAAGGCCCTAAAATGTTTTATTTCAGTAAACATCATGTTTTAATAACTTCTGCTTAAAATGTATTTAATACATATTATATTACAAGTAGAGGAAGAATAAACAAAAAATGTTTGGTCAAAGTTTTATATTTTTTTAAAAAGATTTAAAATACAATTTTATTATCAACCAGAAGCTCCCTTTGCAGCGAGCCTCTTGTCTCTCTCCTCTGCAATACTCAACTTGATACCCTTGCCCTTCGGTAAGGAAACATAAGCCTTGGGACCTTTTCCAATAATGAATACATTGTTTAACCTGGAACACAATAAGAATAAAAAATTCTGTAAGTCACAAAAACAAATATGTATAAGTAATATCATTTAGTTTTAATATATTATTTTTAGATGTTTTAGATTTTATTTTCTTTCACAATAAAAGTCTGTCATGCAGGTAAAGGTTTTTTGTGTAAAAAAGTGAATTCCTCAGCATCAGTTGATGAATACTTTTACTTAACTTTTTGTGTTAGTTACTCTCCCCCTCGACTCATAAAAAAATTTTTTTTTATTAATTAACAGATTAATTATAGCGTTAACTGTTAGAAAGTTAACAGTTAATTGTAAAGTTAGAAAAGTAATGAGGTTTTCTAAACTTTCTGTAAGCTGGAAAAAGAGGATTCCTATAATCTTAATATGCACTTAATAACACTTCAAACAAAAATGTCTCAAACCCTGGGTAAGTACTGAAGAGCTAAAGAGATAAGCTAACCAGTGACCGTATGAGTTGAGAATTGTTATTGGCCCTTGTTTGACCAAAGAAATCATGGAGCAGATTTACTTTGGCTTCGATGAAGGCCTATGAATAGATGAATAATTGAAAATTTTATCTAGGTTAGGGCAGTAAGGGTAATACAATAACAAAAATAATACTTAATGTATCTGAAGTCATCAAAGTAGTTAAACTGTTTGTTTATTCAATTTTGTCTATGTTTTTAAGTGTAAAACACATTGAAATAGTTGAGTTACCCATTTGGCTACTCTTTTAAAAATAAATTTTTCAAAAAAAGAAAGAAACAAGTACACTTAATAAATAAATATATTGAATCAGATGAAGACAAATCAAAGCTTAACCAACCATAACTATGAATCCTGATTCAATGAACATGAATACATTATTAAATCACTGATTTACAGATACATTTGTCTATACTATGATTTGAAGTTGGAATCCTGGAACTCCTTAATTCATCTTATCGATCAGATCGAGACAAGATAACACAAACATTCATCTTCATCTTGATCTTGGTATAACCAAGTACGTGTAGAGTTACACACTAAATTTTTTAACAATAAGGTTAACATGACTTGCACATTTATCAAATCAACAAATTATTAGTTTTAAATATATAAAACATTTAAAAATATGCTAACAAATTTTTTGTTATTAGCTCGACAAATAAATGACTTACTGGAAAATGTAGTAGAAATTCAATCAATGAATTTTTAAATAAAAAGAAATTTCTGAACTAAGAGTTTTTATTTTGATCTTAATTTTATGACATCATCAGTCCTGTGTTTATAAAATGACGACTAACTATTGTACAGAAATTGTTAATGGTATAAAAGAGGAATATTACAAAAATTCTGACCAAAACATCAATAAAAAATCAGTTTTTATTTTAAAAACACTTTCACCAAAATTTCAACCATTTTGATCCACATTGATATCAATCAACAGCCAACTAAAATCATATCAGTATTTCTTAATAAAATTAATGTTTTTCTCTTTCTTGAAATATAATCTATGGTCCATAATAATTAATAAACATGCATAAGAATTATGCGATGTTATAAGAATAATACAAGAACAAAAGGATAATTTGTCTCACAAACAAAGTAGGGCTTTCAGGCTTTACTACTACAGTATACTGTAGCTGAGCATGCTCCTTTAGTCTCACCTATTTACTAAAGGTATTTGTGTCAGCAAATAAATATGCCAAAGTCAGGATATGATGAGAATATGACACTTCTCACCTTTTAGAAGTCTTTGGTCAAATCATATCTTGTAATTTATTGAGTTCAAAAAATGTTATAATTAATCTTTTAATCATATTAGTCCAAATTAATAGTGTTATAACAGGAAAAATAAATAATTAACCCTCAATATAAATTAACACCATGTTTTTGTTCAAAATTTTAAAAAGTATTATGTATAGTTTTTAAGAGTGAAAAACAAAAAGCTTTTCATTAATTTATATTGAGGGTTAATTATTTATTTAATTTTACTCTCATAACACCATTAATTTGGAAAGTAATTCCTTGTTTGATTTACTTAAAATAAATGGCACATACCTAAATATTTTTTGTAAATTCTTAGCATTGGGCAATAACAAAAAAAAAAATAATAAAGCAAATAAATATTTTAAAATAAGAATAATATAAAAGAACAATATTCAAAAATATAAGAAAAAATACCACACATTAGAATATATTAATGAAGTATATAATACTTTAACTTTAGGGATTTTTAAGCTTAGCACGTCTACAAGCATCAGTTAGTGGTATAATTATTTGGAAAAGCTGAATTTTCTTTTTTGTAAAAGCAATGTATTTGCTAAATAAAAGTTCATTAATAATATATAATAAAAGTTCATTAATAATTTTTTTAAACATGAGTTATCAGGAGCCATTAAAAAAAAAAAAAATTAAATATGGAAAGTCAGATGAAAAATTTCTGATACTAGTTATAATTTCAATATTTTTCTTGATGTAGCAGATATAGCGCCTTAGAAGTACAGGAGCAACATAAGGTATTAATGTCTGCAAATTAATATTCCAAAGCTTGGAGATGATAAGGATAAATATTCCTCACCATTAACGAGTCCTTGGTTATGCAAGATACACACTAGAAAACAGGCAGTTATATTTTAAATGCTTAAAGAGCAGATTTATTTTCCTAATATTTCTTTATCCAGTTTTCATCGTGCTAGATTAAGAAATTTGAAGAGAAAAAAATCATAAGGCTCATTAAGAGAATAAAATCAATAAATTTAATGTGATCCTACGATAATAATTTATAACATAAAAAAACAAGATGAAAATCTATAATTTACTCCAGAATACAAAGAAATAAACTGTATCAATCTATAAAGAAAGCTGAATACCAATAAGTAAGAATTCCAGCAAACAATAGTAGGAAAAATTTCTTTAGACCTTTTCTTTGCCAATGAAACTAAAGAGCTACATAGCTTTGATCAAGGTCAAAAAAATTTACTTTTCCACATTTTTTATTTTATTTTAAGATTTAGGAAATAGTTATAGCTCAAAAATAAATATAAAAACAGAAAAGGAACGGAGGGAGAACACTGCATGTCAATTTTTTGTTTAATGACAATAATGAGGATATTTGCTAAATCAGAAGAATCAGTTTTCTTCCTTTTTTAAAAGAATAAGTCCTTTTTTTTTAACTACTTTGCAGGAAAACTTTTTTATATTTGTATCTTGATCATATTTTAAAAATAAGACACCAATAGTAAAGAACAAAATTTGGTAACCATTAAAAAAAAAAAAAAAAAAAAGGTAAAAATAAAATATCTGAGAAGTAGAATTCCAACCAATAGCAGTGGATTTTAAAAAATAATGTTCACTAATGGATATTAAAGACCCCATTAGTTGCACATTATTGAACCATTCTAAAAAATACCATTAGTAAAGGATATTATGTGTTTCAAACTCCAAATTACATTGACATTTTATTTAATCAACAATAAAAGAAAAAGATTATAAAAGCTAACTACTTTGCAATCAAAAAAGAAAATTTTCAATTTAAAAAATGCATCTAATAATGACAGTCATTTTTTAAGAAGATACAAGGCTAGGCATGGTGAACAAGGGGAAAACAATGTCTCAAACCCTGGGTAAGTACTGAAGAGCTAGAAAGCTAGTCAGTGACCGTATAAGTGGAGTTTTATTATTGGCCCTTGTTTGACCAGAGAAATCATAAAACAGATTTACTTTGGCTTCGATGGAAGGCCTATAATTAGATTTATTAGCTATCTAAGTTAAGGACCTAAATATTTATAGCATTAAACTATTAACCAGATTTACAATTAAGACATTTGTTTGAAGTAGGAAAATGTATGTAATTATAATAAAGGCATTTCCATATCTATTATTATTATATAAGAATTATAAATTTAAAAGTGTATTAATTTAATTAATACATTTGATATTTTGAACTATCCATTTGTGATATAGTTTAAATGAGATTGAATTAACATGCAAAATCTTACATACACCTCTCAAGTAACATATTTGATGGGGTGTGCTTATAAGCAATATTTAGATGTCTCAAACCCTGGGTAAGTACTGAAGAGCTAGGGAAATAAGCTAACCAGTGACCGTATGAGTGGAGTCAATTGTTATTGGCCCTTGTTTGACCAGATAAATCATAATGCAGACTTATTTTGGCTTCGATGAGGGCCTACAAATGTATAGATATAATTGTTCAGAAAACAAGAATCAAACTAAAAAAGAAATTTTAAAAAAATTCACAATTACAAGTAAACTTAATAGCGTATTTATCACAAGCTTCTAAGGTTTTGTTGGAGAGCTATTTTCATTTATAAGAATAGTGTTTCATTATTATCAGATGTCTCAAACTCTGGGTAAGTACTGAAAAGCTAAAGAAAAAAAGCTAACCAGCGACCGTATGAGTAGAGTATTGTTATTGGCCCTTGTTTGACCAAAGAAATCAGGAAGCAGATTTGAATTGGCTTCGATGAAGGCCTATTATTAAAAAAAGTTCTGATCCTACTGTTAAGCTATGCCTTTTTTTAAAAAGAAAGAAAAAATTGTCATAGAATAGAGCAACTAATATATTTTAGATAATAAAAANTTTTTTTTTTTTTTTTTTTTTTTTTTTTTTTTTTTTTTTTTTTTTTTTTTTTTTTTTTTTTTTTTTTTTTTTTTTTTTTTTTTTTTTTTTTTTTTTTTTGTAGTACTGTTGAATTGTATCTACTCATTGTTGTAACACAAGTAATAAAAATAAAAACAAAAACATTTCTATTTTTCATTTATTTATAACCTTAATTAATACCAAATATACAGTTTACATATCATTTAATGTAAGTTAAATCGAGTTCATACATATAAAATTGTTTAATTAATGAATATTACTTAAAAATTAAGATAAAAATTTGCATTTGTAGTTTTTTCTGGAGTGTTTAGTTTGTGTACATTCGCGCTTGATGCTCCAACAATAGTCAGCCACCATACGTGCATCCCATCTACCTTGATATCTTGCTTCCATGACCCTCAAATTTTGATGGAAATGCTCACCCTGCTCATCACTCACTGCACCAAGATTATCTGGGAAATTAGCCAGGTGGCAATTTAATGCTCATGTTGCAACCTAGCTTTTGGAAGCTTTCCATGAGTTGCTCGACAATTTCGGAGTAATTCAATGCTCATGTATTTCCAAGAAAATTTAACGTTTTTGAATGCCATATCCATATTCCTCTTCTTCCAAAGAGGGAAATTCATTAAAAACTGGCATGGGGACTTCGGCTGAATGCGGTACTGGGGGTATAGCTGACGGTAAACTAGGATACTCTATTTTACATTTGTTTTTCTTGTTATATCTCAATGTTTTCACTGTATAAAAGTAAAATTCACTTGAATGATCTTTGGGCTCGTGCCCAAATGGGTATACCAAATGGAAGCTTAGCACGTGTTCTCTTGGTCCACATCCGTAAACCCTCAACACACTGTTTATACTTTATGAGGTGCCAATGCTTTATCTAGATCATCAAGTTTCACTTAAAAATATGCTTGTCTGACAAATGTACTGATGTTAGTCCTTTGACTGGGAATGGTAAAACTGCCACATATATAACAAAACGAATCGGGGCTGTTTTCGCACTTTCGACGTGTAGGAGCAGAGGTAACCGTAAGGAAACGTTTCAGTTCAAACACACTATGTAGTTCTTTACACTTCCCTAAGAAATATTAAATACTGCTTTCCGACACAAAACTTTTCACTACAGTATAACAGACATAACTAAACAGGCAGGTCTAGACAAGCATGTGCCCCACCAACATACAAACCAAATGTGACGTGATAGAAGACACTATAAGCAGTTTTGAAACTAGCTTGCCTAATTGTATAGAATTATAGAAATTAGCTAAAAAATCTAACTTAGCAGAAATTGAGTTTCAAATTGTTTCCCAGTGTAATTTTACCAGAAATATCTTTGTCGCATAATATAAAAGAAAAGCTATGTTTCCAGGATATAATGCACAAGAAATCTATGAGTGGACTTCCTTTGCTTTTAACTGCCTCTTTTATCTGTAAAACTTTCAGAAAATTTAATATTTTTAATTTAAGAAAAGACCATTAAAATCATAAAAATGGAATATTGATTGATTCAAGAATAGGTCTATGGAAGAAGTATGAAAGTGATTGGTTGATAAGCCAGGGACTCCTTCATGTCCTTTTCTTTAATTTTACAAAATGAATTTAAAAAATTGGGACACTTATAAATGTGAATGTTTTCATATTAATCTAAAAATATGAAAACATTTAAGCCATTAGGTATTTATTAGTACATAAAAATATCTTAATACCTCCATAAAAATAAATAAATTACCTAGTAGCAAAGGTATGGCCACTTGCATCCTTGACGTGGACAATATCAAATGAACCAGGATGCCTTTCCCTGTTCACAACTGTCCCTACTCGCCCCAAGTTACGACCTCCAGTGATCATACAAAGGTTTCCTGAAACAGAAGGCAAGCATTTACTCCTCACTCCACATAAACAAATAACAATGGGTGAAACACGAAACAAATATAAATTTCTTCAAATGTCACAAAACAACTAGATGATTGAAATAATTAAAAATCAAAGTAAAGCAAATCTGTCCAATTAGTTTTGTGCAAGCTTCATTATATAATTAAAATTAATTTTTTTAAATCAATTATTTAAAATTTGAGGTATTTCAATGCCTATCCTAACTCATCATGAACTTTTTTCCTAGTTTAGCGCAATCACAGCAGGGTTCAGTAGATGACCCACAACACACAATGTTACTGTATGGCAATGATATGCAAAATAATATTTGTATGTACTTTTTAAGGGAAAAATGATCAGATTCTTTTCCTGAAGATTAACAAAAAGCTTGATTAATACTGTGGCAACACAATTATCTAAGTCTCTTCAATGACATGACAAGGGGCTGAGAAATCATAAATAGTACCAAGTTTAATTGGATTTTCAGCTTGATGTCCATGGTATTATTCTTAGTATTAATAATAATAAGAATTATTTTAGAACATATCCTACCTTATTCTTTCCTTATCACAAGAATAACACAAAAATAATTATATTAAAATTTAGAGATTAATATAAAAGAGCTGATCAAATATTAATTATATTCATGAATAAATAAACAGCTTTTAGGAAATATTTACTCTCAATGAAAAATATTCAAAAAGTTCTGTTCCAGAAAGGATTGAAAAGAATTTGTGTTTCTTAAGCCTTAAAAATTTTCAATATAGATAATTTTACTCATGAGCTAAGAAGTAATTAATTCATCAGTATTTGGTCAACAGGTTGTTTCAGAAGAACAAAAAACTTAGATGAAAAGCTTTTGTTTATTTATTTCATTTTATTTTATTAGCCAACAACACTTAACTATTTCAAGTTAGGAAAGTAATTCCATTTTAATTATTCTCAGTTGATTTCCCAATTTCATTCAATTGAATTCAAATTTCATTCGATTTCATACTTTCAATATAAAGATCACAATACTGATGAAACTTCCAAAAAAAACCCAGAAAATATGGGTAAATTATACATAAATTGTAGGCAAAAAGGAATTCCAATTTACCTTATTTATGCTTCTTTTAAGGGCATTTTTCTCTCTTTAGAAGTAATAAAAAATATGATGATCTTAATAAATCACTTATCTGACCCTTAACCAACAACTATAAATATCTCTCTTTCATAGCAAATTTTTTTAAATTAATTTATTTAAAAACAAGATTTAGTTACTTCATGGATTACATGCAAATGCTTATATAGAAGACTTAGAAACAAAGCCTTTCAGTTCATCAGATGAGTAAGGAATAATAATCATGCATGAACATCATACTCTAATGTGCCTTTAATCCTTTTATCATCATATGAAAACATTGAATGGTAATATTTCTAATTTTGATATGGAAGACAATTTATTATAGTAATTTATTTGGGCTGAGAGAAGCATTCCAGCAAGTCTACTGTGGCATCAAAAGGGATTTGTTGATAATGGAAATTAAGGTCTCTCTGAAAGGTTCAAAGCCCAAATAAATTAGAACTAGAAAATTTGAAGTGAGAATTTTATTATCAATTTAAATACTAGCTTCATAGTAAGGTAGAGAAATGATCACATACCAGATTCCATTCTGATGATGTCAATAATTTTCCCAGTTGCAATATCCAGCTGAATAGTGTCATTTACTTTGACAAGGGGATCTGGGTATCTGATGGTTCTAGCATCATGAGTAACAAGATAAGGAATACCCTTGGGACCAGTCTGAACTCGTCGAACCTTGCAAAGCTTGTACTGAAAAGAAAGTTAGAGGATAAAAGAATAACTCTAGAAAATTTTTGAGAAATTAATAGGAATTCTGTTATTAACACAGAAGATTCTCTCAATAAAGCTTGAGTAAATTAATAAGCTACCAGATATGAAAGACCCAATATATCACAAAGAACAAGCTGCCACTTGGAGTTTAAATATTTGTGAATTAATAGAAACAGTTCTCAATAATACAAAATCCAGTTAAATATCTGTAGTTTCTTAAATGTTTCGGGATCATAAGATAACTTGAAAAAAAAGTAATAAAATTGTTAAGACACTTGGTCAATTTATTTCAATCCTAGATTAAGTGACTTCATTAATTGTATTTCAAGAAATGCTAAGTTATTGGAAAGAACTTTAAAATCTCTGAGAAATAAAATAGGAAGAAAATATTTTCACCTATGAAGAAAATGAACAATATGGATGAAAAAAAGCCTAAATTAATGGTTATCCATTAACTAAGATTATGTAAAACTTATATGTGAAATTTGAGGGATGTTAGTCCATGTTTGTATTTGTTTTTTAAAGGAGTAATTTAAGATAATTGTACAATAATTTATGAAGGATAACATTTGAGTTCTGTAACAAAATATCTTATTTTTCTCACCAAAAGGGATACTTTGAAAATAAAATTACAATAAATACAGCCATTGAATTTGACAGAAAAAGTAGTTATACTAAGTGCACAATGTACTCAACTGCAAGGCTTTAGTCCTCATAAACAAGGAATCACTTCCTTTTATATTTGTAGAAAATTTGTAACTAATCATATGCCAATTCAGTAGAACTATAAGAAAAACTAAAATTATTATTTCATGAAAGAGAAATAATTCTCAGGTTAAAATTTGAAACAGAATCAATAATTTTAACCTTTGATCAAATAGAGATGTTGAGGAGGCAGTAGAGCAAAGACCTAAATCAAGTAAAAGTCAAATTTAATTAATTTAAAAGGTATTTTATAATACCAAGTGTTTCATTAATTTATTTTATTTTCCTGGTGATGAATTAATATCACAAAAGATTTAAATATAATGAATAAATAGACAACTAAGGCCTAAAATAACAGAATTTTTTTTTTAATACATATTTCTGTTAACGGGTAACTAAACCCGTACACAAGTTTTACTACTTTTTAATGTCTCTAATAATGAGTTGTGGGGAAGGAGAGCAATTATTATATACTTAGTACGTTTTGAATTGATTAAGTCAGTTATTCACTCTGCCAAAATTTATTTATTTTAAATTTATGTTTCTACTTTCATAAAAATCATCTCTTATAGATAAATTTAGTAGTCCATTATCTCAGCATTTAAAATCTATAAAAATATATCTAACACTTTGAAAAAAGGGACAAATCTTTCCCCATCCCCAAAATCTCAGCCATGCGGTAATCCAAATAGGACACAGTGATATTCACCTGAGTTTTAAAGTTCTTAAGAGTAATATTCGTATTTAATGATTGGGGTTTATTTAAATATTTAAAATTTCTACAGTGATTTGCTCCCAAGTTATCTTCTAGAGTGAAGTTGTTAGAAGAATCCACCCCTTTAGGCATACGTGGTATCACTCTAAAGTGATCAGAAAAAAAAACAGAATTAATTAAAAAGATAGTTATTTTGTACCTCAACATTCATCGAGACACTGTCAAAATAGAGAAAGAATTATTTGATTTGTCTTTTCGCAAATATTAGTAGAAATAAAAAGAAAATAATTATTTAACAAATGATTTACTATAAAAATCATGCCCTATAAAATTAAATTATTAGAATTTATGTTGGTAAGTCAGACAAGCTTACAGGCAATAGGATTCAAAGAACCATTTTAATAGGCTGCAGACCATGTAGGACATGGGCAGATTTCCCATGTTTCTTTGACGATAGGCACACAATATACTTTGTATAATATTAACGAGTAAATGACATTTAGTCTAAAAAATAGAAGACAATAAGGGGAAAAGAAAATACCACTAAGGCTAGCTCTAGACTGACTAGAAGGGAAGAGTAGAAGAGGGGCTCTTGTCAATAAATATTATCTCCCGTTAAACTCCTTACGCCTTCCTGACCAGATTTTAGTCATTAGCAAACTAAAGCAATGGTTTGTTGTCTATAGAAGCACAAATACATGTTTTAACAGTTTGAAGTAAAAAAAAAGAGGGAAAAAAGGACCACCCAACTCTTTAATAAGCATTTTACATATGGCATAATAACAAAATATAAAATCTTGAATGTTGGTTTTATTTGACTCATTACTTCTGAGATAATTATAGTCATTATTGAATAAATCCAACATAAATACGCTCAGACACACGTGAATGTGTGTTGGATGAGATCATTAATAGCAAAAATTGGGTACACTACATTGAACAGACTCTAATTTAGCTCCCTTATTACCCCCCCCCTTTTTTTAAAGCTGACACATGACAATAATTTCCTCGAGTAAAATCCACTGTAGATGAAAGAAAAGAGGTCTCTCCTAGTATTAGGAGAAACATTTCTAAAGATATTGCAAACCAACAAGAGCAGGAGAGAAAAAAATAACAAGTATTGTTAGTACAACTGGATCATACAAATCAAAATGCAACAAATAATTTTGTGTAATATAATATTAATGAAAAATTTACCTTGGCTTCATCTGCAGTGATTCTGTGGATTGCATAGCGCCCCTTAACATCATATATAAGCCTAAAGAATTCACCAGTTTTTTCAATGCTGATGACATCTGAAATTAAACAAATTCTATATATTAAATGGACCAGAATCATAACAAAAAGTAATAGGCTTATGGTTTGGAGTGCAATGGGTCATTAAATATAACCAGCTTTTCTGATTCTCAATCCAGAACAATAGAAGCTCATAACTCAAAGTAACTATATGCATATATAATAATCATTTTTTTAAAAACAACAATTACATCAAATCACTCAATATCATCCAATTTAATCTAACTTATTTTAAAAGAAGCTTAATGTATTTTGAGTGAAATAAAGCTTTGAACACAACATGGCAGTAATTTGAAATAAGAGATAATCCCAACAAATTGTTTACTAACAAAACAAATAGATAAATAGAGGAAGCTTAAACTCAAGGGTTTATGGATTTTTTCTACAGTGCAAGAAAGTGCATTTAAAAACCTAAGAATATAAAAGAATATTCATGCAAAAAGACAGAAAAAGTAAAAACATTAAACTCTAAAATGCTTATCCATAAACAAATAAAACAAAAGTTTAACCATTATGTCCCAGATCTTATTTAATTGTATTTAAAATGACAAACAAATATCTTAGAATAATTTCCTAACTATGTTATTATTATAATTGTAATATTAATTCCATAAGCTCCAAATGCATAAGTTATACGAAACTAAAACTACATACTTACTGAGCTACTTTATAAAATTAGACAATTATCATTTAATTCTTAATAAGTCTGATTAAAAAATAACAGCAAAAATTTAACTATCAACAGACATTAAAAACTAACTGTAATTTAAAAGCAGAATATAACTTTTATTATAGTAAAGACCTAATGTACTAAGTTATACAAAAATCAGTTTACTCACCCATAAATCCAGCTGGATAATTAGGGTCAGTTCTTATTTTCCCATCAATTTTTATTAACCTCTGCATAACAATTTTAGTCACTTCAGTATTGGTCAAAGCATACTTAAGCCTGTTCCTCAAGAAAATGACAAGGGGCAATGATTCCCGCAACTTATGAGGCCCAGAGCTAGGCCGTGGTGCAAAAACACCACCCAATTTGTCCAACATCCATGATTTTGGAGCGTTTAAACGCTTTAAGTGCTTTTTGGGTCCCCTTGCCTGTAAAAAACCATTAAGTGATAAGGTTATAACATAGTTGAAACGAAATGTAAACACATCTTCCGAATATGATTAAAATACATATCCAGCATAGTTGTACGAAATTAATAATATACTACTGTAAAGAAAAAAAGATTATTAAGAAAAAATGAAAACAATATTTCATCGGCTTTCATCGCAACGTGGGTTAAAATAACTTAATTGAAAAAATAATGACGCTACTTAAACGTAATAAATGTAAAACTGTATGAAACGTTCATAATAATAATTAAAATGAATTAAGCTACAATATTAGCAAGGATGAATTAAAATAACACAACAACATAAGAACACTCACCATAGCTCCCAAAAACTAGAAAAGGCTTTCACGAGGAACACTCATTCAATGCTTCACCAATAACAACGGTAAGATCAGTAAAGCAGCGTTTATCTATGTCTTATTCAAAATGAACGATTTACTTTGGAAATTTAAAAGATATATCATATTCTTATATAAATAACAATTATAATCAAAAAAATAAATTTTATTAAACAAAAATACTTCTCAAGGGAATTTTTTTTCATACACGGAAAGAGGTATTAGATTTAAGATTAATAATGATGTCATCAAAGATTTTTATTTACGAAAATAAATTACCAAAAAATTAGAAGGAATAAAATAGAAAATCCATGACAAAATATTGACATTCATATAAACTAAGTTCCGAAAGAATAAAATATACATAAATGATTTTTAAAAATACTACTTAATATTTAAAGTCAGAATTACTACAAGTCTATATAAAATAAAATATTATATAAACCATAAAAATGGACCTCTTTTTTTTTCAAATATAAATTTAATATATAGTGGAGGAGTGAGGTGCGCTCGCATAGCTGAAAGGATGGAAGAACAACTTAAAATGTTATTTTGAAACGGATTAGGTTGTCATTCAATTTTCTCATAACAGATTGTTTGAAAGACATACACACATATATAAATATAAACGTGTGCGCGAGTGTTTTTACGTGCTTGTTTGAACGCTCAAAACCATAATTTTATTTTTTATTTTTTTAATGTGGCATAAGTCCATGCCATTTAACTGCAGAACGAAAGATTAAGTTTTAAAATAAAAATCTAAGTCCGTTTTCGAGGTAAATCAGACTAGCGTAGATTAAATGCAATATTGAGTAATATTTAGTTGAAAATAATGAAACCCAACCAAGGTTTATTCATTGATAAAAGAAATATTTTAGGAGTCACACAGCAAAACTGCACATATTTTATCTTTATGGCTTAGATGCCTCAATAAATTATTTTTCTTAATGAAATCTGATTTCTCGCTTTTGAATTTGAAAAAAAGTTCGGTACAAAGCGGGATCAGATGAAAAGGAGTATGGGATTCCCTAAAATATCAATCCAGAGTAGGAACAGTTTTTTTTTTAGACTTAGCAGGCATAAAATCATCAAACTCAACATAGATTTCATTGTTCATAATAGACCTAATTTATAAGTTACAAAGAGAAATTGAACAAATTGAATATGTGGATTAATAAGAATTTATAGAAGCTGTTTATAATTCATTTTCTTAATGAAATTTGGCATATTGCTTTTAAATATTTTATGAGTTAAGAAGAAGAAAGGAATGAAGGAAGGCTTGTTCAAATTTCTTTTACATGAAATTAGGAGGGGCAATTTCTGAAGTGCCATGCACCCTTTCAACTAGCTTTAAAATTTGAACTCTTCCATTTACATTTCCCTCGGACATTATACATAATAACTATGTATTATGAACCCTTAAATAAATAATTCATTTTTCTTTCTTAGATTAGCAAAATTGTACTTCCCTGTCATGTGCCCACAAGTAATTTTTTTTCCTTTGTCATTTCATCACATAACTATATTGTAAACCCCAATATTTCTTTACTTTTTTCACAATTTTCGCATTCCTATTCATCTGTAATCCACTTATTTTTTCATTATTTAAGAGCGCTGGAGTGCTCACCCCATGACTTATGCGAAACAGAAATACGTTAATTGAAATAATTTTAGGGATTGACAGGTATTTAGTTTGGAAAAAAAATTAATGAATATGTTGGAAGGAGGAGATTACTGGAGATGCAGAAACAAGAAATCAAATGTAAGAAACAAAACACTTGTAACAATGAGAAAACAAGAAATGTCAAATATTGAACAATCTATCAATGATCAAGACTTGAAAATCTATGTTTATTGAAGGTAGGACTTGAAAATCTATGTTTATTGAAGGTAGGACTTGAAAATCTATGTTTAGTGAAGGTAGGAATATGGGTGACAAAACAGATTGATAAAAACCCTCTCAAGAAACACTAACTTCAAGGATAGTTAATTGTTTCTCTGAATCAGCAGAGGTAAGATCACGACTGACTCCAAATACAGTACACAAAATTAAGCTTATTAAGAGAAGTCAAATTTATTAATATGTTTCGAAATATGAAGACTTCCTATAGAATTTGAAAAAATTTAGTAAGGTTGATATTAATGCAAAACCCTCTAATTTTAATCATCACTGTTGTGAAATTAATTATTAAGTAATTAAACTTAATTTCTCATTTGATTAAGTATAACTTTGACTTTCACTTTATATATGTGTGTGTGCATTTACCAGTATTACCCTTTGCGTGAAATACAACCTGATTAAGTATTTTGCTATTAAAGGTGCTTAGAAAGGGGAAGGTAAAAAAAAAAAAAAAAAAAAATAATACAATATCACTAAGTTTTGACTAAAACAAAACCAAATCACTCTCTGGGCAATCTATCATTACCATAGATACAGACAAATAACTATCTTTATATAAGCCCATTATAATATCCATCATTATAAATAATGATTTTTCATTTATCTTCAGTTGTTAATTACTATTCAACTGTTAATTTAATAGGTGTGTACTCATAAACCTGGGATTGATTCCAAATAAAGGAATAGATTTTATATAAATGCTATAAAGCTGTCATCCCAAGCTTTATTAGTTTCTTACCTGTCAAAAGATCAGCAAAATATTCTCAAGACATCTAGCTGATGTAGAGAAATACTTTCAATGAGATTCTTTATCATACATCTTGAAAGCAAAACAACTTCAAAAGGCTTGTATAAGAAAAAAATAATCTCAATAATCTCTTTTTTTGGGATTGAAAGAGTGAGATAATTCCTGACACAGATTGATAATACAACATTTGATAATAATTCCTGAACAGCATATATGCGGCAAATGATCTGCTAACTTCTCCTAAATCAGTTCAGAATAGATCATTGACACCAGCCTACTTTAAATATTATAAAAATATAACTATCATAATTACTTCACATAATATTGAAGAAAAACTATTATTTTTGGAGAGGATGTGGTACGTGGGTGTCACAGGAGTTGCTATTGTTTTTAAGTAATAGACTAACCCTTTTATCCGTACTGTCTCTCCATTGCAATGTAAAATGAGGATCCTTTGTCCATGTTAGCGATGTTCAAAGGAATGGTCCACAAAAAGATGTTCAACATATTCAAAATGACTGTGGTTACTACAAAGGATGTGTGATGTGGGTGACAAATTTTATCCATTAAAAAAAAAAAAATAATAAAATTATTATTTGTATTTTTGTTAATGAATAAGCAAATTTTCTTGATTTCATGTATATCTTAATTCATTTGAATATGTATTCCTTCGTGAAATTCTTATAAAATTAATAAGAGCATTCACACTAATAGACAGACAGCTGTGGGAGAGCATGCCAACTCAAATGTTAATAGAGGATATACAATTTAAAAAAAAAAAATATTTTACTTAAATAATAAATAAATTATAAATAAAACAATAATAACTATGTAATAATAATTACTGTACTCTCTATTTCCTTTCACTAGCTCTCCACTTCATATTTGTCCCCTCCTACCTACTGATTTAAACCATCTTCCTGATACCCTGGATTTGTAAAAATCTTGTTTCATTCCACTAGTCATTTAATATTTCCTCTGTACACCATACCCATCCATAGACAATTGCCAACAACCTTAATAATTGGTCCCATTGACCCAGAATCTAGCGCAAATATTTACTCCTTGTCCATTTCCAGATAATTTTTTCAATAATGCAGAGGTTGAGGAGTCACTGGACACACCATTACCAATATCCTTGCTGATTAAGGCAGTAACACCTCTTAAGTCAAGTATGTTATTAACCATCTGCCTAAGTGCAAAGCACCCGGCAATGACTTAATACTTTTAAATCTACTCCAAAAAGCAGTTGTTTTCCTAACTTACCTCTACAATTGTGTCCTTCGAACCACTCACTTTCTACACATCTTGAAAGTTTTTGAAATAATCCTATTTTTTAAAACCAGTAAACCTGCTCACAACAGATCATCTAATTGACTAATCAGCTTTCTTCCTTTACTATCCAAGGTATTTGAGTAAGTTCCTTAAATATTAAAACGAATGTTGCCTATCATCAATTCCTTAAATATTCTTCCTAATCATCAGTTTGGCTTCCGTTCACAGCATTCTACTGCCCAGTTGGTACTTTGTGTTATAGATATCATTTTCTCTTCCCTCAAGCAAAAATAATTTCCTGGCGCATTCTTAGACGTCACTCAAGCATTTGACCAAGAATGGCTTACTGGCTTAAGCTCAAGTCCATATTCCCAAGCACTGTATACCTAATCCTTAAATTTTACCTCTCTGACCTTTTGTTTGGGGTCTGGCAAGAATAAGATTACACTGATCACTTTCCTGTGAATGCGAGCATTCTATGGGGCAGTGTGCTAGGACCTATCCTTTTAATTCATTACAGTGCAGACATCCCCACCAATCCTAATACCCTCTCAGCCATCTTTGCAGATGACAAAATGATCCTCCCTCCTATTTGGAGGAGTTTAATCTAGTGGAGCTAGACTTTAATTTAAATTTAAAGATTACATAAAAAATCACCTTCACCTCAGCATAAAGATGAAGAAAAACTAAAATATTGGGGAAGCAAAGAAATAGAATTAGAGTACAATTTATTTAATAAAAACAATTTACATATTATATTAGGTAAAACTTTATTTCTTTAAATAAAATGTAAGATCAGTAAACACTTTATAATAATATTTGTTTCAAAATAAATGTCTGAAAAACAAATTAGTAAAAATTAACAATCAGGAGGACTTATTCTTATTCAAAATCAATCTAAATACACTGTATGAATAATTATCGATAAGTTTAGAATTATTAAGAATTCTAAAATTGGAAAAAAAAACAAAAAAAAAACAGTTTAAACCCTTTTTAATTAGTATAAACTTAAATTCGAACAATATTTTAACAAAGGTAAAATAATTTCTCCAGTTTTATACATTTCCTGATTCTGTAAATCAATGGTCTCTATTATGTTAAATAAAATACCTTTTCATAATTGATAGAACATGTAGTTATTGGTCATAGTTAAAAAAAAAAAAAAATGCAGTGGGTTTTTTTTTTTTTTTT
>KZ809042.1:82937-95009 GCA_000696205.2 Oncopeltus fasciatus | reverse complement strand
CGTCCCAAGGAAGACGGAGAATAGAAGGTATGAGAGTTCTATATTCATTGGTGGTAGAAATAACCCTTTAGATTATTTATATAACCATGTAGTCTAATAATTATAATAGCCAAGTAATTTTCCATTAAATATAATGTAATACATATTAGTTTTAAAAAATTATTTTATTTTGACCGTAATCTTAAGCAAATATTGATATTTTATAAAATTAATTAAATAAATTTTAAAAAATGAACATTTTGCACTTCAAATAATATTATTAGATGTTTTTTGTTGGGGTTCGGTCAAGGTAGATCCAAAAATACAATTTTAAAAATGTGCATTTTTTAATTATCTGCCGATGTTTCGGCTTACATTGTAAACCATCTTCAGGGCTGTTGAAATACAATCACATAAGAAAAAAATAAAAACAAAATTAAATTATTTACATTATTATTACATAGAATTTCCATAAACAAATGTAATGTGATATCAAAAGTATTTAGAGCTATATAGAAAAATTCCAAATTAAATATAATTCTCCACACGTACCTATCATGAAGGCAAGAGGGGACATTGTGTCACCAGGATCCCATATTCATGACTGAAGGGTAGGGTCTGAAACTTGTGAGAGATTTTTGAGATAGACAACATGGGTGGGGGGGGGGAAGGGTGAGGGGTATGATGTGGTAAGTACTAAGGGAGAGTGGCCTGCATCAAAGGGGGCAAGGCAATACCAGGAAAAAAAGGTAGGAGATTATTGCGGATAAGTAGCTTAAGAAACTATGAGACATGTTTTACAGGTTTGTTTTGAAAGAGGGCTAACTTCAGTATGTTAAAAATATTTGAATAAGTTAAAAAAATTCTATGTCAGTTCTGTCGTTCTGGATTGTGTTGTAAGTATATGTGAACGGTTTCAGTTAATAGACATTTGAGTTCATAGGGTCCAGCAGAAATAATGGTAATCTTATCAAAGTCGAATATGTGTCCTTTATGAATGATGTGCTTTATGAGGACAGTTTTTATTAGTTTTTTGTTTATGTCACTTTTGTGGTTGATTTGATGGGAAATAGGGTTTTTGGTATGCCCAATGTAAGCACCATGGCAATTAGGAGTGGAACAAGAAATTTGATAAAGAACATTGGTTCTGTTAGAAAGGGGGTTGGGGTCTTTAAGGGGGGTGTAAATGGACTTTAGTTTGTTGTAAAAAGTAAGATTAAGGTTAGGGAAAGTTTTTCAAAGGGATTTCTTAATATTTTCAGTCAAAAAATATTACTAATCTTATAAAATCTAATTATTGAGGTAGTGATTTCTCAAAAGATTCTGAAAAATGTATTCAAAAATAAATAGGCAGTAAAAACATTTCAAATATTAGTTAGTACAGCCTTAAGGCTATACTTTAATTCTTCTTTAATGGTTAACCATTAATGAAGAATAAAAAAATGTAAGCAAGCTATAAGCTGCATCCATGTAGCGGGCCTTAATAAAATTGGGTGAGAATTATGGAAGTTGTGAGCATCTTGCTTACAACTGTTAAGAAACACTTTTTAACATTTCTGATCAATTTTTAGGGCTATTCTTATATCCCCATGTTAAAACATGTAAATAAATAGTGAACTATATTAACATAATTCTATTAAAGTTTAGCAGGAATATGAAAGTAAAAATATTAATTTGAATATAGATTGCAGGTACTTTAAAGAATATTTTTTATAAGTTAAATAGTTCCTACAACTAAACAGCAAATAATAATAAGATTTTAGTTAAATCAATTAGAAAAGTAATCATTCTCACCCTAGATAAATCTTTCAAATTGTACTTTTTTTAAAAATATGATATCAACCATACATAGGGTTATATATTTTAATGAGTTTATGCTCTAAACATAATCTCTATTGTTGATAAAATATATAAGATTCAATTCAAAAGTAAATAAACAAAATTGGACGGAATCAAAATAATCTATGAGAATAAAAAATACTTTCTGTTATAATAAGTTTATAGAAATATTTTTAGAAAGCTAGGCTTAATAAAAAAATACTAATAACAGATTTAGTATTAAAACAAAAAATTTCTATTGAAACTGTGAGGATCTTAAAATGTGAGATTCTATTAAAAACACATAACTAAATTTCGGTCAGAATACATTACCACTTTCATGTGGTCACTGAGATGAAAGTGACCAAGCCCAGATGCCCTTGTTTTAATTAGGTCTTTTTGAAGTGGATAAAATTTCAAATAGCTCCAGTGACATTAAAAAATATCTTCAACTTCTGAGAAATAGGATGAATATATGTTTAATTGTAGATAAAAAGTTGAATATGTTTATCTACCCTCTTACCCACAAACAATGGAATGTTATGTTATTATCATTAAATTGTCAAATATTCATGCCAACTTTATCTTTATTTAAATAAAATAGGTAATAGAATAAGTTAAATTAAGAGCAAAAAATTTACATTTATGAGCTACTCTGGGACTCTGGTTTATTAGATTAAAGTGATAGAATTCAGACTATTTTAAATCAAACTATTATAATTTTAGGGTCAGCAGCAAACACTTCTGTATAAATAAATTAATTGTTTCTATGTAGCAAATGATTTAGTTGTTAAACTTTTATCATTTTGAAACAAAAAGAATGATTCAAACTCTCAATGAAATAGTGGAGGTACAAACAAGGAATCAGCAAAAAAATAAAATGAGACCAGAGATCCATTGATTAATCTTTGCCTGGCCTTCATCAAAACATGATCAAAGCAGACTGAAACTCTTATTGAAAAAAAAAAACATATATGAAAAATATATTTTATATTGCAGAAAAGTCATTGAGTAATCATCATACTAAAACTATTTTAAATCTAAGAGATAGTAATACAATTTATAAAATATTGTAATGAAAAAGAGTTTTTATTTTGTGAAAATTTATAAATTTGAAATAACAATGTTTAAGAGTAAATCTGAAGATGTATCACAGTAGTGTAAGTAAATTTTTGGTCATTTTGAATTATGTGTTAAATAAACATTTAAATAAGCAATTGCTGTTTGTTTTCATTTTTTAACTTTTAGGTCTTTTACATAAGACTATTCAATTTCAGAACACTTTTTCATTAATCTTCAATTAATAACTATTATGGATTTTAAGATAGAAGACCTAAGTACTAAAAATATAACTACTACATAAAAGAAGAAATCTTTTGTAGTAGATTAGCTAATTTATGAGCTGTTTCATTAGATAATCTCAAACTCATAAAACTCCCTATCACCATTACATTCATCATTGCTCTATATATTGGACAGCAGTGTTTACTTTTGGAAAAAATACTATCATTGAGAGGAATACAATTTTTCCTAATATACTCAAAATTTGTTATTAATATTCGCCAAAAGCCTCATCTTACATTATTGCAAATACATACACATACACACACACACACACACACATGCATGCGCGCAAGTGTGAGTGCTTTTAAAATAATTTCTTTGTTCCTCTATTTAGCAACATCTAAAAAATGTAATTTTCATTTACAATCCAGCGAACAAGAAATTCTACTATATTTTTTTTAATTTGCTGCCTGTTGTAGCTCATTTTTAATCTTATGTATAAGGCTTCAATAATTTGTTTTGGGAAAAGTTGAGTCTCAGAAAAATTGCCAAGTAAGCATTATTTAAAGATAGAAAGAGAAGAGAGAAGACAATTTTTCAATTACTAAGAGAAAATTTGAAACTTAATTTGATTTTGATAAATTTAGGATAAAAAAAAAAAAATGTGTTAAGAAATTTCTTCGTGAAATCCAGGAGCAGGATGCCATACAGCATCTGTGCAAAGGTATTCATATAATAATATATTGTCCTTCTTGTCATCTGTACTGCCCTCATTATTTGTGTAGATCTCTTTCACAAGCCTGCTTATTTTACTAATATTTGCTACAATGAGCCTCGTTTCCTTGTCCTTTAGATTTCCAAAAGAGGACTTTGTGATCCTGGGGATAGAACTTGTTGTAGAACTAGAAACTGATGGAATGTTGTATCCAGTTGAACCGCTGGGAGAGTCAACTCTCTCTACAATGAGGAGTGGATAAGCTCTCACCCAATCTCCAGATTCTTTACGGGCAAATCTCCAGTCTACTCCATTGTCCCACATACATGGTGGATCTGTAATCGATGGCTTCCGTTTTGAACCTGTAAACATGCCATCAGAGTCACTCTTCTCTTTGCTGCTTCCACTTCCCACATCTATAAAATAGAGGTAGCTTAATAATATAAATCATGAATAAGAAAACTCAAAAGGAATGTAATTCAATTAAAAAAAAAAAAATTAAGCAAGAAAAGCAACATGATGGAATTTGCTGGGATTTTATCAAAGTAAAAATTATTTTTTTCTTAAATGAGTGAATGAAAAGAATTCATCTATTAAAATAAAATGCAACAAAAGAATGCATATGTTTATAATCAAGTCATTTAAGAGTCTTCTAAAATGTGAAACATTTATTCCAACAGAAATTAAAGTAAAATTTAATAAGAAAGCCCAGAAAAGTGGAAACCAAATCCATAAGTTGGCTGGGGTAGTTTATTCTATTCCCTTGCATATATTGTATCAAATCCATTAGTTTTTGATACCTCCCCAAAAGGTAAAAGTTATCCAAAAATTAGCAAAAGTTTGAAAATCTAAATTCCCTTCTTGAAATTAATAAAATTCCCTATTTTACAGAAAGTAATAAAGGACTAAAAAAAAAAAAATTTCTCTTAATAATTTAACGTATACCAATACAATCGTTACAGAAAACCAATTTCAATTATAAAAATTTGTCCTCCAGGAGCACTAAACACTAATCTAAACAAATGGAAAGTGTGTNTCAAGAAACATCGGAAATCTGCTCTGACTTGAAGCAATATTTTTTATCTTCAAAAGGAGAGTTTTTTGACCGTAGGTATTATTATTAGATGATTTTTGTTGGGGTTCAGTCAAGGTAGACCCAAAAAGGGATAGGACAGAAAATTTTAAAAATATATATATTTGTAAATTATCTGCCCTATCCCTTTTTGGATCTACCTTGACTGAACCCCAACAAAAAATATCTAATACTAATTAAATACAGATTTAATTACAGATGGACAAAACTAAGAGTAAATGAATAATTTGATATTATATGCTTTAGAAGGTAATGGTAAGAGGGAAGACATTGCTAAGGTTGGCAATAAATTGTATGGGCGGGCAAAGATGGGGAAACACTACAAATTTATAATTCAACATTCAATAAATATTGTAAGAATGTTATACAACATAAATTTTAGAAAAATAAATTTTCCTCTTATTATGTACAATAAAATTTTATCATATCACTAATAATAATGAAAATATTCAATATTCAATTTATTTTATGGGGTTTTTGGTGCATATCCAGGTTGCAGCAAATATGATTCTATCTTCCCTCAAATATTTTCACAAAGAAAAATTTTTATAAAAATAAGCAGAAGGATTGGTGTGGTATTCGGTCATGGGATTTAAATAAATAAAAATTAATCCTTCAGGGCAAATAGGGAAAAGAGTCTCCTGATTTAGGGTAACTAAATTATGATCCAGTCTTCCTTTATCCTGTCTTTGTGGTCCTGCGATAGAATGCATAATATGTCTTCAACGTATTAGTAGTAGTGTTTTATATTGTGCCTTTTCATGATGTTCCTAATGCTTTAGGATTCTATGTGTTTTATAAATGTCTCCATCTGTACAGAAGATATTGAGTTTCCCATTCCGAGTCTGTCTGTTGTTTTGTATAGTTTATTGTCGAACAGGATCTAGACAACATATTTTACAAACTATCAAAAGACGACGGAGAGGATATAGTCACAGACCTAAACAGCTTATATCGTAACATCAAATAAACAATAGAGAAGGAGAACAAAAATACATGGAACTATCTTCACATCACAATTACAAGATCGGACAATAGATTACTATATGCTGTATATATACTGTAAACCAACAGCTAACAACACCGCAATAAACACGACACCAAACCATTTCAGACAACACAAACTCTCATTGTTTAGACACATAATAAAGTAACTGAAAACCATTCCTCTTTCACTCAATAATGGACGATAAAGAACAACAAGCCACATAAACAATCACTCATTATAAAGGGTACAAACGAACCAAGTTCAAGTGGAATATAAAGAATGACATGTACATACAGCAGACTTACATAAGAAAAATATAATGAAAACTCAGAACCAGATATGAGGAACACACATTCCACGTGGTCCAACAAATTGAACAAACAGGACTTAAATTATGCAAACCTTTTACACAAGGGATATAAACCATAGGACATACAGAGCGTGATGGAACTACTACATAGACAATCAAAAGAATGGAAATGGCCATACTAGAAAACATGGAAATATATATGAAAAAAATATCAGACAATACCATAAATAACAAACAACTAAGCACACTCAGACACCATTTTAGATCACTGCTTGATCTGAAATGGGCCTATAAACAAAAAAGGGCAACAGAAATGCACTGACAATCCCCAAAAATGAACCAGGACAGAATAACCCATAAAAAACATACATTACCAAAGAAATTAATATAAACATAGATAAATAGAATCAGACAATTCTTAGCACATTATTACTATGAAACAAATCAGTTGAATATGAGACAGGGCCTTTTATTATGTGGAAAAGACTATATTCAGTTCGATGACAGACCACTGCCAAAAGAGGTTGCTATTAGGTAGCAAAAGACCAATGATTAATGAAACCAATGACGACAGATTCCTATAAGTATATTAATTATAAATAATTAATTAATTGGGGTATGAAATCCCACGCTAAATTATCTACAAGAAATGCACATGGAGGCAGAAAAAAAATCTTACTACCACAGCTGGGAATTGAACCCAGGTCTCCTACTTTCCGGGTAAGTAGGAGACCTGGGTTCGATTCCTGGCTGTGGTAGTAAGAAATGCACATGGAGGCAGAAAAAAAATCTTACTACCACAGCTGGGAATTGAACCCAGGTCTCCTACTTTCCGGGTAAGTAGGAGACCTGGGTTCGATTCCTGGCTGTGGTAGTAAGATTTTTATTCTGGCTCCATGTGCATTTCTTATATATTACTTATATATTCATTGGTGGAAATATCCCTAATAGCTTTTATTTCTTTTAATCCCAAAACCAAATCCTGAACCAATCTTTCCTCTGAAGTACAAAGGTCAACTAACTATCTCCAAATTGTTATAAGAATAATTTAAAATGATAGTCTAGCCACCTTTAACCAGGAAAAATAAAAGATTATTTTCATATATTATTCCTCTTTCTTTTACATCAGCAACAAGTTTTTGTGACTGACCATCTTTATGAAATATCAGCAATCATGAGAGGGACTCTCTGCCCTCTGTTGTCTTAGGGATACAGTCAACTCTTTTTATGATGAGTCGAGGGCTTCTCTCACATTTCGCAAATATTTTGAGCTTTTTTTCACGCATTTTAATAATGGCAAGTAATTTTCATTCTGCCCTTCTTCCTATCATACAAACATTTTATTTTATTTATATATATGTGTGTGTGTGTGTGTGTGTGTGTGTGTGTGTGTGTGTGTGTGTGTGTGTGTGTGTGTGTGTGTGTATATGTACACTATCATCCCATTCATAATGCACTTACCTTTATCATATACAGGATTTAAAAATTTTGGTAATAGTTTATTTCTAATAAATCTTGTCTCCTTAGTTATATTGCGCTTTGAATTAGAACTAGCTAGAGGTCTTGGCTTGGAGAAAGCTTTATTTCTTCTCTGAAATTATAAATATAGTGTATTAAATTAGGTATATTCTTTTTAAAGTATTAGATGTAAATTTCTTTACTAAGTATAGTAGATACTACTCTCAACAAAAATTAGAAAAAAATAACTGATTATGAAAACTAGTTAGATTTATACTATGTAATAAATAAATAATCTTTAATAATAACAACATTATATAGATCAAATTACAGTTGTTGTTTTTTTTTTCAGATAGATACATTGGTTATAAGAATCTGTTATCTTATTAGAATTGGTTACATTAACATTGGATTAAGTAATTAACATTTATGAAGGAAATTTTTAATCTTTTTGTTTACATGGAAGCTTATTTTACTAAGTGCTGCACCATAGGTAATAAATAAACTATTAATAGTACTTTACTCCAATTTTTCTCTATACATTTTTTAAAAGCTGATAATAATAATGATATTAAGTTTTTAAATTTTGATCTTCTAAACCCCCTTTCTTCCCTCTTGACTGATATTAGCCACAAATGAACTCATTCAACAATCTGCAAAATTAATCTTAAATACCAAAGTTGGTTTCATTATTTACCACATATATACCCACACACATACAAATTTTAATGGATCATATTTTTAGCTAACCAATGTAGGACAGTTGAAGTTCGGTTGAAATTTTTTGAAAGTCCCGTAATGGTAACAAAATAAATAGCTTGATTTACAAATAATAAATTATATAAATAAAAAATAAATAAATACAATTTACCTTGTTAAATCCTACCACATAACAGATATCAACATGTTGAATAGGATTCTATAATAAGGTTTTAAAATTGTATAATTTTAAGTGAGAATAAGTAGTAGAACTAATTATAGTAAATAGAAAAATATCTGAGGAAAAGAGTTTAAACCCAAGGAAGAATACACAGTCTCTGGAGATGGGTTGAATTGTGCTAAAAGGGTTTTAGAGAATAAAGGAATTTTTTGATAGAATGAAAAAATAAATATTCATGGACCATAGCCCCCAAGAATAACAGGCAATTACAAAGGACCAAAGAAATAGTTGAGAAAATTGTTAGTATATTTCCTTTCCACAATAAGATTATCGCTCTTTGTTAGCCAAATTTTTACTCACATTATGGCAGTTGAGTTGATTTCTCCATTTGCAAGCCATTGCTACAACATTTGCAGCTGTCTTTGCACTGTTATTAATTATAGGAGGTTCATCATCTCCTTCCGATAATGTCTCGTCATCTGCCTCATACAAACAGCCCAAGCTCTTGAACAATCCTGTATGGCATACTGGAAGACCAATCAAATCAAACAGATCATGAAGCATTGGTTTTTTCACAGCAGGGTCAATATCACAATCAGTTCCTAAAGCTGGGCTTAAATTTACCTAAAAATAAAATTTAAAAACTCCTTATCATTGCTACTTAATATTATGTTCTTTCTACTTTTGAATGAAGTAACTAATCAACTGTATGACCATAACTAACATTCAAGAAATTATCATGGAATATATTAGAGGATGAAAGATTAATTGATTTGCGAATCATAATATTACTTTATACTCCCCTAATCTCTTTTTCTTTCTTAAAAAAAAAAAAAAAGTAAACAAACACATAATACAATAAATAAATTCTCTTTTACATACCCCTAATAGAATATAAACTACTATCATTATTGAGCAAACTAATAATTATCCACACCCAGAAAAGAAAAAAAAAATGTTAGTTGTTATAACAGAGGAGACTTTAAAGTCAATTGTCTCCTCTTTAAATATTATCTGATTTAGCAACTATAAATATAAATCAAAATGTAAAGTGTAAAATTAGTTTATAAGAATTTGATTTTTTTTAAATATTGACTAATATGCTCTCCAGGAATGACAGATATAGATAGATATCAGAGGGGGGAAAAACAAATTAACTATGTATAACTTAATAAGTAAAACTTTACAATAGATTTACACAAACAGTTGTATACAGAAATAGAGCAGCTGGAAATATAAATAATCATTCAATCATTACTGCAATTACTAATTTTAGCCTCTTCAAAGATTAGCAAATATTTAGTCATAAAGTACCCTAGGATGATATCACTATTTGTGACATGCTTTTTGTGTAGTTTTACAGTCGAAAACATAGGATGACAATCATACTTCTTTTAGACATTTTCATTTTTCTATAAATTTTTCAATCTCAAAAGAAAAATAAGACCAATCAATAATAAATGCAAGAAACTATAGACATCAGGCATGTGCAGGACCATGGATGGTTAAGATATGGTCATGAGTGGAATGTAAATATCTCTTCTTTTAGTGACATTAATCATAGCAAACAATTTTCAAATTATATTAGCACCGATCCATTCAATTGAGAATTTTTCAGTAGCTAGTTATTAAATAAATTTCCAGTATATTTGCTCAAGGAAACTCTTAACTTTTATTTTCTGTAGAAGTTTGGTTCGGATATTTGTTTTCTCAAACTTTTTGGCCAAATTTAAATTGATAAGACCATTAGCAAAGTGGTATGCTCATGTATAGTATAAATCAAATGAGTTGGTGAACATATTAAGATATAAGGTAAAAAAAAAAATTGTTTTATCATTATTGGTTTTTATCAGGTCCACTAGTTGAATTAGTCATGCTCATTATCTTTTAAAAAAAGGATATTCTATTTTCTTTAAAACTCACTAAGAACATGAAAGAAAGCAATATTGAGCCATTACAAATTAATAAATATAATAAAATAAAACTTAGGGAGCATATTGATTTGAATAAAAGCAATAAATAGAATTGGACTTACCTCCAAAAGCCATGGCTTCAAGTCTGCATCAATTAAAATGTCAAAGCCGTAAAACTCAAAACAGTTGGAAGACAAAGGAACTGCACTAATTTGACTTGCTATAGTGAGGACAATAAGTGATGAAATTCTTTGCCATATTAACCAGTCATCTATCCCATTTTGGAATAAATAATGTCTCAGTTGCCTTAAACTCCATTTACATCCTATAACATAAAGGGTTTTTTTAAAGTTTAGTTTCATTGATTAATTATAAATGATAATTTTACTAAAGAAATAAGACCGAATAGTTTTTTTTTTTCTATTAAATAATAATGAATTTAAAAAAACAAGAATAAGAAAAAAATATTGTGATGTAGGTGCTGCATAAACTAGCATGTTCTATTTATGATGGATACACATAAGAGTAAATGTCTTATTTGATCTTACGAGATGCAAAGGGAAATAAAGTAAAATGAGATATTGCAAATGTTGGCTCTGGCTTGTTTGGGCGGGAAGAGTAAGAAGCGCCATATCTTCATAGTACTAAACCTTAAATTTCTACCGTAATGAACGTTGTTTTTAGTGCTATAAACCATAAATTTTACAACAAAATTTTTAGTAAACTTTTTCGTAATACTAATTTTAACGTTTTAAAATTTTGTTCTTTCTTTAAACTCCTCCCACTCGCCCCATTCTATTTTTCTCGAAAATGGATTTATTCCACCATTTGAAATAGCGGATTTTGTATCTGTCTCTTAAAAATAAATGTACACGCCTAACCTTTAAATTTTCATTCTTAAATATTTCCCTTAGTATGCGTTTTTGTAGAATATAAATGTTGGAAAATTACATTTTAAGCAAATTGCACTGTATAGATTTTTTCATAATACTAATTATGTAAAGGATATTACGATGTTAAAATTTACCATTCATATACTCATCCAGAGATTGCGATAACTTGTAGATCGCGTTCTTTTCTAGGATTCTTTTGCGTGCGAATCAACATTCGCAAAAAGCGCTTCCGCGATGACTTTTTGATGATAACTATGCACTAGAATTAGAGTTTTAAATAATATAATGAGATTAAAACAAATTGTCTTTTAGGGCAGATTTCCGAAAATTGCAGTGATAATCATCGTGTTAATACTAAATTACGTTTTTTTGTTTTTTTTTAAATTGTGGGCAATAAAGCGCTTATATATCTGTGTTGTGTGTGTGCGTGCGTGCGTGCGTGTTTGTGTGCGTGCGTGCTTGCGTGTTTGTGTGCGTGCGTGCGTGCGTGCGTGTTTGTGTGCGTGCGCGCGTGTGTGTGTGAGTGTGTGTGTGTGTGTGTGCACGCGCGTGCTTTATCGCCCAAAATGTTTAAAGAAATGAAATTTAGTATTAAAACAGTAGTATACAGAAATAGAGCAGCTGGAAATATAAATAATCATTCAATCATTACTGCAATTACTAATTTTAGCCTCTTCAAAGATTAGCAAATCCTTAGTCATAAAGTACCCTAGGATGATATCACTATTTGTGACATGCTTT
>KZ809042.1:57523-68930 GCA_000696205.2 Oncopeltus fasciatus | reverse complement strand
TATATAAATAAATATACATACATAAATATTTATATATATACATACATTTAACTTTTGAGCTATGTTTAACAATGGCGAGTATTGCTAAAAGTATAAAACATATTTTTGAAATCGGAAAGTGAAAAAACACGTCCACATTATTATAATATTTTTGGCTGTAAAATTCATAAAAATAATAGAATTGAACTCGAAAAGGATGAAACTATAGATCAACTGAAAATTAGTCTATAACTACACTTGATGCAAAGCATATGGTTTGTTTATTTACAACAGCTACTCGGTTGTTAATTGTGCGGCAGAAATGTTTGAAAATTGAAAACAAGGAAACGTCCCGTCAACATTAAGTACCCATTGGTCTGATATTTAAGAGTTTAATAACACAAATAAAATCCTGAAGAAAATTCCAGTTAAATGTAAAGCTAGTTATAGCTGTTTAGAAAACGACTAAAATCTTTCTGGAAAAACACTAAAATTCACCCATTTTTTGCTGTGTACTTCTCTTCCTATACCACGCTGTAACGTGGAAGTAATAGCCCAATCTAGAAGATAATGGTCTTTCAGCATTTGTGCTGTACAGTCTGCCTTGTACCCTATCAATAAAGTGAAGAGATTATGTGACTAGCTGATTGCTGAAGGCTCCAGCTTGTGAGGAATTCAATTTATTCTGAAAAATAGTCCTGGCGAGACTTGGAAACGACACTAGAACTTATATTAAATGACTATAAATTACCATAAGCCCCAGTCTCGGTCGTAAAATTGGGAGTAAAGCTTCCATAATTGAGATCATTATCTGCGGTTTTCACTTAAAAAAGCCATGACAGTAAATAGAATTGATAATTTATGATTGCGGAGAAAATAGTCACGATATCCTATATAAGGAGCATTATCCTCATACCTAAGAAAGGTTTTGAATAAGCTGTTTATTTTTTATTCTTTATTCAAAATATCATTTTATGTTTTCTACTTTTTGATTGAACGCTAAATGTTCTTCCGGGTTGGACCGTGTCAAATTGGTGTTATTTGTCGAGCTTTCGCACATCATGTGATGGCTTCTTCAGGGCTGAAAAAAGAATGTTTTTGTTTTTTTTTTCATTCTCTTTTCAGCCCTGAAGAAGCCATCACATGATGTGCGAAAGCTCGGCAAATAACAACAATTTGACACGGTCCAACCCGGAAGAAGAAACGGTGAACGCTAAAGGTTTTATTATTATTATTTATTATACAATTTTTTATTTTCTGAAAGAACAAATTACTTCCACTGCTTCAGTATATAAATTAACATGGTTGGAGCTAACGAGTATGAAGGTAGATCCAAAAAATGCAATTAAAAAAATGTGTATTTTTTAATTAACTGCCAACGTTTCGACTTACTTTATAAGCCACCTTTAGGACTATCTTGAAGGAGAGAGGGGATGTCGTGTCACCAGAATCCCATATTCAGTCATGTAATTATTCAGGTTGTTCTCATTACAGATTTTTAAACATTTTGATATTTTTTTGGGGCCAATATCAGGTAATATATATTACACACATACACTCATATCATTCTCTCTCTCCTATCCCTCCCTCTATCCACTCTTTCCCCCTCTCACCCCACCCCTCTCTCTCATTATGATTTAGAATAAGGGGTCCCCACTTCTGATTTTAGCGCTGGAAATTGAATAGCCATCACCCATATGGTAGTCAGAACTGGAAGAGGCTGGTCCAGGCGGCTTAAGATGTACAAGATCTATAAAGCCTTTCGAAAAAATATATTGATGTCTAAGATGATTTTAGTTGGGGTTCGGTCGAGGTAGATCCAAAAAAACACAAATTTAAAAAATGTGACTAAACTATAGTCATGGAAATGTGAACTTAGGGACAGGACGTCCTCTCTCATCTTCATGATAGCCCTGAAGATCCGAAGAAGCCGAAACGTTGGCAGATAATCCTTTATTAAAAAATACATTTTTTAAATTTGTGTTTTTTGGATCTACCTTTACCGAACCCCAACTAAAATCATCTTAGAATAATATCTACGGTCAACTAACTCTCCTTTTGAATATATTGATGTCTCTTTCGCACTGACTGGTTATTGTGTGAATCAATGTATGTTATTTTAATCGCAGTTGTACTGATGACTAATATCTTGTGAAATCTGTGAGCTAGGAGAAGTCTACCAGGGGTTCTGTACACTGTTCCTGAAGGGCAGAACCTGTTGACTACATTTCCCTTCTGGAGTCCGGCGGGGACTGGGAATGCCGGAGTCGAGGGAATCCCCACTCCCTGGGTATATCTCCCGCTGGTGCCAGCAGGGGTCCTGCAGTCAGTGTGCAAGATGTCCTGCTCGCCGGTGGTTCTCCTCGCCGTCTTGCTCGCCTCCCCCCTGGCCCTCTCCGGCCCCAGGCGACCCAGGCAGGTCTGGACCTTCCCAGGGGATGAGGACACCCCCAGGCCCGTGAGTCTCTTCCCTCAAACATACCCTTAATGGTTAATCCTTCAGTTTCCTTTAAGCAAAAGGAGACATTTTCTCAAATAACAGTAAGCCGACTCCCAAATCCTTAACAGAGATCCCTCTGCAGGGAATCTAAAAATTTGGAGAACTATTCGTAAAAATCATACACTTTATTAAATAAACACTAAATATTCATTTAACTCAAGCTGAAAATTACTAGCCTTATTATTATTATTTTAGAGCCCCACTTAAAAGGCTCTATCTTATTTTTTAATATTTTGTTTTGTTCCCCTAATGTTTTTAAAGCAAATATCCATTAAATTTTTTTTATATGCATAATTTCTTTTAATTTTGGTCTTTAAGGTATTTATATAACCTTTTTTACTCTGTTTTGGTATAACATGATAAATATGTTTTGTATATTTTTATCTATACTTTCTTAACGCTCAGCAGGATTCACTCTGTTATTAATGAACTTTAAAAGAATTAAATCTAAGAAGAATAATATAAAAACGCAAATGAAATCCATTATTTGACTTCAAAATCGTTCAAGAATAAAGTTAAATTAAATTTGTCAAAGTTTTTAACTTAAAATTTCGGAGTTAGGAAAGTATTAAAGTATATGTAATGGTTTTTTTTTTTTTTTTCAAAATTCTAAAAATATTTTGGAACAAACAATCTAGTAATCTTGATTGAGAAACAGTAAAAGTTCATTTAAATAAAGTTGTAAATTTCGGAACTGTGAACTACCGTATAGTTATTTATTTGTCATTAGGAAGTCGTGTCCTATATATATCTAATGTGCGCCAGCTTAGATTAATATTCCAGTGGGACACCATGCTTGAGTAAGCTGGTTCCAATCCGGGCAAGCTAGAAATTCCATGAGTAAGCGAGAAAATAATAGCTGTCCAGTGCCTAGAGTGTTTAGAATAGGTTGATTACGTACGTATAACCCCTTCTTCATGACCATGTATCATAAAATATTTTTTTGTTAATTATTTATGCAGTTTTGCGCCTCCTCTTGTCATCTGAAGGCATGATACCTGTTCTAATGGTCTTATGATGGTCTTATAAAAATGACGTCACTATTATTACCTCCTTATTACCTCCAGATATATTTTGGCTAATGCTCTAGTTGAAGGCTAAATTGATACTTCACAGACAGATAATGACCATATTATGAAGCATAATATTGTGAAAAGATATTCTAGGGGGGAATTCCCAATCAGTCAAAAGTCTTAATATAAACACTAATCTTCTATGAGAAAAAAAAATTCCACTCTATTTAAGATGGCTACTAATAAAGGCAGCCATCTTAAATAGACTGATGTTCTTATCAACAGCTATATACGTTCACGTTTGTGAAGCAAAATTTTATATTATTGTCAAAAATGTGGAGTTCAATGTCAGGTTAAGTGGAAAACAGAACCTTCTTAAATTTAATTGGATCGATTGAATCTTGAAAAATAAAATATTATTTGAATGTGACACTTCTTACTTTCTGATTGACTTAGCGAAATCGAAATTCTGACTTAATAAGAACGTTCGGGGCACCAGCTTTGCTCATGGGATCCGTTCGGGTCTGGCGCTGCGGATTCGAATCCCGTCCTGGGCATGCTTTCAGTTGTTGTCATGTTTAGAATGGGGTGGCCCCTCTACAGATAGCCCCTCTCTCCAAGCCCCTATGTGGTTCAAACGAAGGCTAACACTTATAACATGCTTTTGTTAAAACATAGAAGTGTTCCTTTAGTCCATTTAAGTGAATCTATTAGTCAATAGATCCACATAAGAGTTCTTTTTGAACCTCTTAGTGATGGACAACAGTGTTTCTTTCATGATCTCATATTACAAAAGTCTTATCAGGCAAAATGGAAATTTGCAATTTAAAATCTCAAACGCATCTGTTAAATTACGAATTTTCCCTTAAGTGCTTGAGAGATTACAAATAACATGTATCAATGATTAGGGAATTAAGAAATTTACAACATCAAATTTAATAAAGTTTTCATCCATTCAGAAAAGGATTGGTAAATAGAATGTAAAGTGGAAAACTATAAGAATATTTAGGTATATTAAATTTAATGTCAACCAATAATATAGTCCACCTTAAATAATCCGAGAGCATGCTTAAGTAAATGAGTTAGTCGAAAGGATAGCGTGCAGGTTAGCTATTTAAATGGAGTTCTCCTGTTTTTATAATTCCTTGATATAGCCTCTATATTTGACGTCAGGTTGATGGGTCCTGCTTAGCGGGGATCAATCTTTGCGTAGAATTGCCTGCTTTTAAAAAGTGATGTCACTCAACACGACATAACCTGAGGTTAGGAAGGTCGTGACTTTCGGACTTACTGTTGGATTCTCTTTGGGTATTCTAATAGAACCTTCTAATCAACGGGATAATGAAAAAGCAAATAATTTCTTGATTTTGTTCGGTATACAATTTTGTATTTAGATTGACAAATGAGATGTTCCACATAAGAATGGTATGGGAATGCTGTTGAGTTTACGTAGTCAGGAAAGGATTTTCTAACGTATTTGGAAATTAACTTGCATGCATTTTGAATATATGATTCTAATTGACAATTTGCCACACCATTACTAGATGAGTAGCGCCAAGTTTTTGGAAGCAGTTTTGGGTTTTGGGTAGGGATATAGGATAGCCTTGTCATCTCCAATAAGAGCTAGGGCAGTATTTGCGTAAATATTGAAGCCAGCATTGTATGCGGTGAAAAGGTGGACCCAGGTACGATACATAGTGGAACCCCCGCTTGCACATGGTAGTTTCGGACTACTATCCATATGTAGTTATATCCAATCATATGTAGGAAATTATTTTTATTGCAGTTTTTATTATTTACTTATGTAAATTATAAAAACTGCAATTGTATGTCCAAAAATAAATTTTTCGATACAATTAAAACCTAAAGTATAGCAAATCTGAAAGGTAACCGAGCAGAACTGCACTCTTAACCAGAATATATAAATAAAACATACAATAAATGCAAGGGAATAGAATAGAAAAATATTACAACCTCAGTCGGGACTCGAACCCGGATCTCCTAGTGTAAAGTATAGCATACTTGCCCGGCAGCAGGAAATCCGGGTTCTAGTCCCGGCTGAGTTAGTAAGATTTTTTTTATTCTATTCCCTTGCATTTATTGTATACAATTAATGTGGGATTAAATACCACAACAAATACAGTATTTAATAAATAAAATATGTGTAGAAAGAAACATGTAACAGGTCCTCAACGGCTGTTAACTATCTTCCAACTTAAACAAGGTTCGTGAACTTGATTCTCTTAGACCCCAACCTAGGGGACTACCTTAGGCCTTGTAAAAATTTGTACCAATAGCGTTTCGTACCAGAGGGAATTCCAGACGAAGGAATTTTGGTCAATTTTGACATTTCTCGCCTGAGTTTAAGTGCTGATATCTTCCATAGAAAACGATGGACCCAACACAATCACATCCGACTGATTTGGCATATTTCCATTCTCATCTAGGCTCCAACTTGAAAATGGCAGTACGGCCGAAACCGGATAAATAATAAAAATTGAGCAGGAAGAAAATCTCTTTTATTGACCGTAAGGAAAATCTTGTTCATATGTCTTATCAGTTTTAATCAAGCCATTCAGAAAAGCCTCTCTCGAACTTCCAGACATAAACATTTCAAATCAAAGTTTTCATCATTAAATGTAGTCTCAGGTATAGATTTTTTTAAAATAATTTTATTATCCATAATTATTAAAAAATTTCAGCTTTATAATANAAAAATAGGCGACCAAAAAAAAAAAAGGTTAAAAATGCCAATCACCGCCATATTTTTTACAAAATAACTTGCACTCGTCATGAGTTTATCCCACTATATAACACTCCACTTATTTTTATTTAAGTGGATGGATCAACTGAATGGGTTAAATTCATTTAAAACCAAACTTGCAGGAAAACCATTTCGGAAATCATGTTTGACCTAAAACTAAACCTCGATAAATGAGAATCGCTTTTTGTTCCGTTGCAAGAAGCTTCTAAAACCTTTCTTTAATTGTTTTATTAATTTAACTTAAAAAATTTTCACCGCAATGGACACAGTTTTTCAGAAGACCGAAACTCGGGGACGGTTTGTGGATGGCCGCTGATGCATGTATACATGTTTTCGTCCGAGAATGCACTGAATTCGTCTATGTCTTCCTTTCAGAGCCCAAACGCACTTCCGACAACGAGCACCACGAGACAGACATCGACAGGCGTTTCTCCTTCAACAACCACTCCAGCTCCGGGGATCATCTTCCAGATCCCCAACTGCAACTGCCCCTCGCCCCCGCAGTACAACCCCGTCTGCGGCACGGACGGCAACACTTACGGAAACCAGCAGAAGCTCAACTGTGCCAGGTCCTGTGGGTTCACAGTGCAGATGGCGAGACTCGGGGTCTGCCAGACTCCAAGGAGGTAGACTGTGGATCTCGCGCCAAAAGAATACCCACACATATTCCTAACTCAGACTGATCTACTCCACTCATGATAATAAATTGATGAAGAGTCCTTAACAAATAACATTTAATATTTTGTATTAGGTCCCATGTAGAGAAAATATAATCATTTTGTTGTTTGCTGTCAATTGTAAGTTTTCATGTGAAATTTAAATTAAAAAAATATTCATTAGACTAAAAAAAACAAAAACAAAGAATGTTTTTACAAGAAATACTTAAAGTTAAAATAATAAAAACAGAGAATACGAAAAAAAAAAAGAAAAAAAAAAGAATAATAACAGACTTACACGACTGTTCATGTAGGCTTAATTTATTTTCATTACAACTAATGACAAAATTCTTGTAATAATTATTTTCGTAATATCAAATTAATTTATTATGAAATTCATTCTCTCAGTGTAAATATGTAAATTTTATTTAATAAAGTTTTAAAAAATATAGCTTAATCAAGCCTATATTTTTCTCCCAAGTTTTTAACTCATTTTTCCTGTGTATTTCTTTAGGATAGCCATTGCATCAGAAAGTGTCTTCCTGAAGGCGCTCAACCGGTCGGCCGGCCTTCGGTACTCAAAAAGAAGGAAAACTTGAAATAAAATGTTTGAATAATATAGTGGCTCTGATGGAATTGTATTGCAGACAGGCCATTTTAAATTTTCACAAGGACTAGTTAGATTGAAAAAAATTTCGTTTTATCAGAGCTGCACAAACGACAGAGAAGCAGGATACCTGTTACATTAATGATGAACACAAATATGGGTCTATTATTCATTTAATCATTCAAAACAAAAAGAGCAATAAGAATAAGAGATAAAAATGGTAAGGCCACTGAGACAGGCTCTTCCTTAAAGAGGAATGAAGGAGGGAGAGACAATATTATTTTAATGAACTTTTATTCATAATTTTTCATTAAATTCATTCATTTTTCATTATTTTTATTTTTCATTTTTCATTTCATTCTTATTCCTTATAGTGAGGGAGACTACCTTTTTAGTTACATTCTAAATTTTCTTCTTTAATTAGATAACATAAGATATTACAGAACACAAANACCGTACCGAATCATTTATAATTAAACTTATCTCATCTAAAGACTAATTTTTTTATTTATCTATTACAAAAATAGAACAAGTTACATATTTTTGAAGTGAGAAATAGATATTAACTTTTTAATTTATAAATAAACAAAATTTAAATGTATAATATAACAATTTAAAATAATATCGTACATAATTACTATTACAATATAGTCGAAAATTAATTTTCCTCCCGCTTATTTAGATTTATACACGTATAATTATTGGTATTCTTCCATATTATTCATTTTGTCTTTCGCCCAGCAAATATTTAAAATAAAATAAAACACAGGATGAAAGTCAAATATATTATACCTCTATTTTAAAATGTGATTTTTTTTCGACTAAATATTTTTCTTTTGTTATTTGTGTAATTTCAAGGCTTTAGGTGGATATATGATTTTCTTGTAGTAGGACGAAATACAAATTAGATAAAATGATAATGACCAACAATATAAATAAAATGGCTTCATTTTTTATATAAAACACCAAGTTATGTTTACTTGTTAATTCAATCGATAAATTTATTACAGCTATGATTATAGAGAATGATAAAGAAATATATTTATGTGTACCCACTTATCACTATCATTGAATTTACAGACTGGCTGTCCCATTTTCCGCTGCATTATCATTCCTAATTTTATAATCGCGATAATGTAGCCTATTTTTTTTAAACATATATAATTAGTTTCTTAAGCAAATACATTTATTTAACAAGGATTGCTATATATTGGATCAAATAGATGATATGTTCATGAATCTTGGAATTTAGGTTTAAACCTAGTCAAAAGTTTGGGAAATTAATATCCTCTTTAAAGAAAACGTAACAGAAATTTATTGTACTTAACAGAAATTTTCTGTAGGTAGAGAAATGCTTCACTTTTGAATAATTCCTCATATAAATTAGGAAAGTACGAGTACTTCGTACACTGTTTCTTTCTTTTTTTTTTTCAAATTTTTATGAAAATAATTATTGTGAAACCATGCGGACATGGGAGGTTTGTTCTCTCCAAATTTTTAATGAATTTTCCTGTTTTAGTTTTTTTTAACTTTCATTCAACCACTTTTCATAATGGATTCAACTCGACTAAGATCATGTCTTGTACACTATTTATTTCAGTATCATGTAATTATCTGTTGAAAAGGTATTTGAAATGAATACAAACACACACACGCATACATATAATTTGTGTGTCTGTGTGCGAGCGCGGGAACTCAAAATCGGTCGAGGGGGAGGGTGGGGTTAAAAAGAGATAGAAATTTGAAATCTTCATATCTGCTTTACTATTATCATTATGAAAAAAATAAGTTGTAAAATGTTTTTATCACATTAATATTCTAAAAATTACAAAAAANAAAATCTCTCTTTACAGCTATCATGCTCTATTCAGCCCTGAAGAAGCCATCACAGGATGTGCGAAAGCTCGGCAACCATCAAAAACTTTACACGGTCCAACCCGGAAAAAACTTTACATACATCTGATGACTGTGGAAGCCTACGTGAACGGTGCTAGGTTTTCTAATATATCTTTTTACGCTCACTGCTCTCTCTGGCGAGTGAATTTGTATTTCATCATCAACTCTAATTTCTATCCATCTTTTATATCTGTTCCGTACTTTTTTTCTTTTAACTAAGGGATAGGGTTTTGACTGCAGCGTAGTCAGTAATATTAATATTTTTGGCGTAAGGAAGGTCGACCTTGCGAAAGAGATAGCGTGGAAGGATGAGATATTAAAAGGGCTTAGTCCACTGACACAGTTTTTAACGCAATTCGATCGATCACTCTTCAATCACGCGAACTCCCTTAGGCCTACGTCCCCAAACCGCAAACCTCACAAACCAAACCCTATCTTAATTATGTACACAAATAAATATAAATCACCAAAATTTTAAAATTGTATACCTTCTTCATTATTAGAGTTAGGGGAAAAAAAACGGCCGTCACGCAGGAGCTGATGAGGACAGAAAGGTGGAAGTTAAATTTTCACCTCGGAGAGAAGAATAAGCGTAAAAGGCAGAACCAGGTAAGTTTTATCTTTGCAATTTTCTTCTTAGTTCTTGATCCCCGGACATTCTGATAATAAACTGATAAGGTATCCTTCATGTCCTGTGCTATCACTCTGGAGGATACTACCCTGTTGAGGAGTTTCCTGAGTGACACAGAGAACATTGTCTGTCCCAAGGCGCTTTCCTATACAAGATTTTATATACGGTCCATTTACTTCCTTGCAGATAAGTATATGAGGTAGCCGCGTATAACTGGAATAGGCTTGCTTTCACCGGGGTCGTGGTTATTTATTTTTAAATCAGGAGTGAACAATTTTTAAATGACAAGTCTAGAGATGTATTACTGTCCTTTTAGTTTTTTTTAACTTTCATTCAACCACTTTTCATAATGGATTCAACTCGACTAAGATCATGTCTTGTACATTATTTATTTCAGTATCATGTAATTATCTGTTGAAAAGGTATTTGAAATGAATACAAACACACACACGCATACATATAATTTGTGTGTCTGTGTGCGTGCGGGGGTACTCAAAATCGGTCGAGGGGGAGGGTGGGGTTAAAAAAAGATAAAAATTTGAAATCTTCATATCTGCTTTACTATTATCATTATGAAAAAAATAAGTTGTAAAATGTTTTTATCACATTAATATTCTAAAAATTACAAAAAAATAAAAATAAACCCATTTACTAAAGAAGATATTTTCGAATATACTAACAATGGCTGAGAATCTCACACCACTACACCCACTATTTCAGTCCCTCAAATTCCCCACGTATTGCTGCTTTATGAAGTCTGCCGGCCGTGTCCCCCCTCTAAGGGTCTTGGTGCCTCTATCCCTCTCCCTGTAGTCCCTCAACTTACACGCCTTCATGATATCTACAAACACCTCACTGGCAATAATAATCTACGTGCTAATACATAAACAAACAAAAATAAATAAATATAAAATCTCACCCACACTTCCTCCCTGAACAGTGCTAGGTTTATGTAAAGTTTTTTCCGGGTTGGACCTTGTAAAGTTTTTGATGGTTGCCGAGCTTTCGCACATCCTGTGATGGCTTCTTCAGGGCTGAATAGAGATATCTAGAGATATTCAAATCCAGGGGTATTTATACCCGGCGCTGTCCGGTCCTTGGGCGAAGCCTGTCTTCCCATTGGTTGATCCTGTTTTCCTGCTCGCTGATTGGCTGGATCCTCTTATCGATTGGTTGGACCCTCTTATCGATTAGTTGGACACTCTTATCGATTAGCGCTGGTTTCCAATTCTTGCTGAGCCTGTATCCATCCTCCCTGTTGATATTCCTAGGATTTTTCGCTATTTCGATGGCTTCTCTGATGGTCCGTCGATAGTAGTTGTTTTCCCGGGCCAATATTGAAGCATCTTCGAATTTGATGT
>KZ809042.1:15265-32234 GCA_000696205.2 Oncopeltus fasciatus | reverse complement strand
ATTTATTTAGTTTTATTTTAATCTAATTTTTTTTTCTTTTCTGAGTTGTGTGGCACTGGCCATTCTCTCCCTTATGTCAATACCAGTCACAGCCATTAAACATTGTGAGCAATTACAAGATGTAAAATTTACTACAGAATGTAACAACAAAATAAATAAATAAATAAAAAATTATTTCTGAATAGGTTTTGGTCACATAATAAAAGTTTACTATGAATATTCATTTTCTGATTCCTCACAGTATGTTCTTTTCAATGTCAGACTGTAAGGTTCTGGGGAGATCATTTTATTGTTAAATCATGTTTTGATATTATAGGCCTCCAAAATGTGCGAAAGAGATTTCTTTGAAAGTTGTGACTAAATTTTTTCTACCAATCATTAGCTAATTGTTAAATATTGGAAAGTTCTTCAAATTAATTTGAAACTATTCTGCTACTACTAGTAACTACTGCTCTTGTTGTTTTGTTGAATGGGACAGCTTTACTTTACATGCTCTCTGACAGATTTAAAACTAAGCCTAAGCTCTTGTTATAAACCTATTTTTATAAAAAATCAATGATTTTCAATAATACTTATCCATTATTTTGTAAATTATTGTTCTTGGAGATTTATGATAGGAATGTTTTAATCTAATTGAATAATGTGAGTTTATGCCCTACTTGACAATGAATAAAAATTTTGTAGTTTTACTTGAAAAATGTTTATGCTCATTTCAAAAATATTCAGGTTTTCCCAGACTTGACCACGTTGAAACCATGTTTTTTGCTAAGCTTTACTACATTCTATGATGGCTTCTTCAGGGCTAAATGGAGAATGTGCAATAATTGAAAATATAAAATTTTAATTGCACTAACTGAACTACAGCTCCTTAAACAAGTTCATAGCTTAGTTTTTAAATTTTCACTGATTAAAAGCTAGTCAGCAAAATTGAGTTTTTACTATGATTTTTCTCATGTTTTTATACTTAAACTAGAATTTTATGTGTTCTGTATTTTTTGAATTAATGTTTATGCCAGTGAAATTAACCCCAAAAATCAAATAACCTATTATTTTTATTATTAATTTTAGTTCATAAATTTATCATTATTTTACACTTTTTAACAATAAAATATTATGCTTCATTTTCCGATATGATCATTGTTTACATGTAGTTTTTATATTTTTGTTTTCAGTTTTGAGGAGAGTGATTGAACAGACAACAGTAAGAATTCTATATCAGGAAAGGTCAAGAGAGGCCTTCCAAAAAATGAATTTCACCTGTTACCTTCAAATTTTCACCTTCTTAGAGCAAATATTTTAAATAATACAATATTAACCCTCCTTCCTTTTAAATTCACCATCTACATCATCCTTGCCCTACAGATATGTCCTTCTACTCTCTTCTCAACCATTTTTACCCCCTTCTTTTTCTTCTCCATCTCTTACTCTAAACTCTACTCCTCTTTAATTATCATACTATCTTTCTCTTTCTCTTATTTTGTCTTTTGCCTTTAACCCACAACTCTTTTCTTCTTCATATCACCCCCACTTTCTATCTCTTCCTTATTCACTCGTTGTATGAACATTGAAATCAGTTAAAGTTTTCTTTCTCATTATAAAAAGCTTACGATAATTGATCCCTTAGTTATGAAGCAGGTTCTTTTCTCTTCATATCATCCAATCAGTGAAGGAGGATCAAAGTCTGTTCTTAATTATCACCGCAAATGTGACAGCTCTCAGCATATTTATAAAACAAGACAGTCTTTTTGTAACCATAAGAAGCTCTGTGCTATTTCTTACAATGTTAAAATTTTGTCTAATATTGTCAAGTTTTGTTTTAATTGTAAGAAAACATTTAAGTGTCATGAATCATTTTATGAACACAAGAAAAATTGTAATAGCCTACCTTCTTACTCAAGAAATGGATTGCCTACTTGTGTAAAAAGACCAAATGTTCTAAATAATCTACTCAAGAAACAATTTACTTGTGGAAAGATTAATAATCATGATTACCCTCGCAAATGTGATAGCTGTCAACGTAGTTATAAAACAAAACAGTCTTTCTGTAACCACAAAAAGATTTGTCCCAATTTTTGCACTGGTAAAAATTGGTCTAATCTTGTTAATGGAATTCATATTTGTGATAGCTGTAAAAGAACATTTAGAAATCACCATTCATTTTATATACACAAAGAAAAATGTTCTAGAAGTGCTCCTGCAAAAATCACCCATAAATGTAGCATATGTTCTCTTTCATTCAATAATGCATTGTCTTATTGTAGGCATGTATCTACTTGCTCCAATAGCACTGATACAATTCCCTGTCCCATTGAAGGCTGTGATGTGAAGCTTTCTTCTGGTGGGTCAATGTTGAATCATCTTAAAATTCCTCATATACATGGTGTGACACAAATTTTGCATTTTGATTCACTTTCAGAATTTTATGAATGGAAGTTAAATGAGGACAAAAAAAATTTCTCTTATAGCAAAAAAGCATCTGGGACAACAATATCTGTGAAAAATGTCAAAACCTACAGCTTTGCATGTATGTTTAATAACACTAGGTCTAGGATAAGAGATATGCCAAAAACTGCACGAAGACGTAGCTATGGGCAAATTCCATCTGGCTCATGTCCATCTAAAATTGTTGCCAAAGAATTTGAAGATGGCTCTGTCAAAGTGAAGTATATTTCTAGCCACTCTCATCCTCTTAGACCAGAAAATCTGGTTTATCATCGATGGAATACAAAAACTCGGCAAGCTGTAAAGAAGTATTTACAAGAAGGCTTGAGTCCAAGTGCCATTAGAAAAAAAATCATTTTACCTGAAAATAGCCAGGAGCCTTATCCTTTAAAAGAACAATTTATGACTAACAAACAAATTGGGAGATATAAGTATAGGCTGAGGAAAATGCAAAATGATCCTGAGTATGCATTATCCAACAAGCAGCACATTGGTGAAAACCCTGAAACTATGGTTTATAAGCAGCTAGACCGTGCAACGTGCACTGCTAATAAATTATTGGACTTGAAATTACCTTCAAATCCTAAATTATTTTTTAATAGCTTTAAATTTAATTGCCAAATGAAGAAACTAGAGGTTGAAGCACATCGAAGTTTGTGTATTAATGAAGAAAACATGGAGCACGGAAAATGTTTAAAATTAAGTGATTGTAAAGTGAAAAATGAAACTTCTGCGGATATTCAAAACCATTGCCACATAAAGGGAGTTTTAATTTCACCTAGTTCAGTTTATGAAATTTCTGAAAATATGTGGAAGTTAGAATCTGAAGGGAATAAGAACATATCATATATTGTAACTTTACAACTTCCCCATTGCATCTTGCCTGATCATTGTTTTTATAGGTGTTCCAGCTTGTCCTGCCTTGGTCTTTGCTCCCATCTTTTTAAATGTTCATGCCCAGATGTGTCAAATCTTTGTGAGCATGTCCATCGTGTTTATTCTTTAGTATCAAAAGATTATGGAATAAATGTCAATTTGTGAGAATTAAATGAAAATTTAGGAAATAATGAATCTGTCAAAATAACCCCTGAAGTAGTAGTGGAAAATAAAGACAAAGTAGCTGACCAGAAAGAAAGTAATAAATTATAACAATGCTATTATCGAATCCTTTAAAACAGAAAGTAAATTGCATCAGGCAGATTTTAAAAGATTGTCATATTTGACCCCCGAGATAAAACTTGAACTCCTGCTTTCTGAGGAAGAAAGCAATTGCAAACAGTTGAAGTGGATTATTGGAAGAGATGTATATGTGCTATTATTAAAGAGTGGATGAAGATGTTTCAGTTAACCAAATGATTGAGAAGCTCTTTTTGAAGTGTTACACCATTGTGAAGAGTTATGTCTTGTTTTTAATTGGACACCATCAGAAAGACATCTGATAGAAGCTCTTCTTGTATCTAGCCAAGGCAACCTTTGAAGGAATAGAATACATCTAAAAGTAGGTATTTTGTTAATAAAATCCACTAAAAATAATTTTTGAAGTATTGTAAATGGAGAAAATTATGATCCAACTAAATATATTTTGTTGTTGGGGATGTCTCATTTGACTTACAAATTGATAGACTAATAAAAAAATTCAGAGAAAAGAGTCAACAGTTACAAAAAAAAAAAAAAAAAAAGGTTTATTATGAAGAGAGGATTGTCTGGAATTCGGTCTAAAAGGTTTATTTGTTTGTAAAGTCATTCAACTAGAGCTGACTTATCAAATGAAGAAGCTCTAATTAAAAAAAAAAAAAAAAACAAATTTAAATCAATATTTGAGAAAATACAATAAACTGCTTGGATGAGAGGTTTCTGGATTGATCTCATTGTAAAAGTTTATTTTTTCCAAAACTAATTTCAATAAAAATAAATCATGTTGGTAGTTAGGAAGGGGTTTACTAAATTAGTATTATAATAATTGACCAGTTAATATTGTATTTTAAAATAGAATACTTGTATTTTTTTAATTCAGAGAGCATATAATTTAATGAAAAGATAAAACATAATTTAATCACGAAGAGTGATTTCTAAGGGCAATATTAAAAAATAAGAAGGAGATGATGTCAACAAGCAATGTATAAAAAGATTATTTATTGGATATATTAACCAAAATAGGGTTTATGACATGGATAAATTGACCTTTAAAACTTGCATTTTAGGGTTGATTTGTAATTTATAAGTCAAATTAAAATTGTTTTAGGTTAAAAATTTGTATTTATATTTAACTAAAACTAATTTTCAGCTAACATTAAATGATCTGAGGTATTTCCCAAGTAAATTTAAATCTGCCCACATGTTAATGAGAAAACTAAATGGGCCTAGTTTGAAATAGATGTTTTCAGTTATACTGCCTAGTTCCCAGATCACACATTTTTTTCTTCAGGATCGCTTTATTTTTCGAGAGTTGGTATCCCTCTGCCTAGTATCAGTCACATGGTCTAGATACATTAGTTTTCACTTTTAATCAGATGTGCACAAAAATATATATGTGCTGCATTTTTCATAAGGCAATTGTTCAAAGAAGACAGGTTGATACTATATTTTTTAAATATCTAAAAGTATCTGTGTTTGTTTGGATTTATGTTCCTTGCTAATAAAGCTTATTATTACAATATATTGGGCCTGAAATCCATTCTTGTTTTCTTTTGTTTTGTGTTCTCCACGACCAAATTTCTGCCAATGCTATCATTTTATTAAATAAACCGATTTCATTTGCATTTTAAGGTTTTTCCTAATACTTCCTTAAAACTTTTTCCATATCTACTTCCTATTAATCTATAGCAATTTCCTATTAAGCTACTCTAAAAGTTTGGTACATTCAATACTGGTTTTCAGACATCTCTTGGACTATCACCTGTCTCTTTATGTGGCTAAGTGAAAAGCAAGAGTAGGTTCTTTTTAAATGTATTTCATGGTATTGCATAATACTGACCCCTAGAATAAAATTTCAATTTATTTTTTTACAATAACACAGTTAGTGTTATTGGTTCTCATTAGTGTTAATGGTTCTCATTAATAATGTTCTTATGGTGTTGTTTCTTTTAATTCCTGGGAAGCTATAACAATCTGTTTTATTTTCTCAACATTCATATATAGATATGTGGTAATAATTAAAGGATCATTTTTAACTACTTATCTCTATGAAAGTTATTCACATTGTTAGTATGGTGAAACTAAAATGTGGTATGTTCCAAATTGTATGTATGTGAATTTCATATATAAGTTATATATCTTTTTGGCTTGGTTGAGTTTTTAAAAAGATGTATTTTATTTTATATCCGAAGTAATGAATACAATGAGATATACTAGATAAATATAGTTATTACGAGGTACAATCTTAGTAGTTCATACAACGGATGGGCATACTGGAAGAGCTGTAAGAAGTTACCAGGATGACTTAAACCGGAGAAATGCAATAAGGAGAGGGTTGTTTGGTTGGAGCTGGGCTCAGAGAGGAGTGGGGTATTCTGGGAATGCTTGGAACAGTATTTTACATTCAGCACAATTCACATAGTAGTGATGAGAAATATTCTTATATGCACCCTTGCATTTTATGATACATGACTCCTCCCCCCTGGAAGAACAATCTGAGGGTGCGGCTGATGACAATGATCAATTGAATTATTATTTTTAAAATTTTTGAAAAATTTAATTAAGTAATGTATCATGAAAATAAAGAGAAGTAAATATAAAAATAATGTGTAAATATTTGGTGTAAAAATGATGCCTTAATCATTATCATTAATAACAAAAGGTTTTACAATATTCTGAGTTAAATTATGTAAACTTAATTTCTTTAGTTTAACAGAGAATTCTATTGTTTTAGAAGAATTTGAATTTAAATTTAAATTAGAAATTACAATTGGTTTTCCATAGCTACAAGTTTTAAAATTATAAGAAATATTTTTGAAGATCAGAGTTTCGTCTTCTTCCAAATAGATTATGTTAATTCCTATGATGTTGGTTGACTGGATGTCGCTTGATGATTTAATTTTAATCTCTGTTGGATGAGGCATTACAGCGATGTATTGATTGCTGTAAGGGATGTAGTCGATGAAGCTCGATGATATTTCCAGCTTTTTAAAGTTGCAGTTGGTTGATTGATGCAGATTTCTTCTTCACATCCACTGATGTGAGGGGTTGTACAGCTGTTTGGACAGTGGAAGTACTCAACCTTTTTACAATTGTTATACGAGTTTTTAATTACATTATTGGATTTTAAAATGAAATGAAAGTTAGGAATAATGGTTAAGTACTGGTTATTATTAAGTGTTGGGATAGGAAACATATTATAAATTTCATAAATATCATTTTCATGTATGGGTAATTTCATAATATAAATAATTTTATCTACTTCTAGTTTACAATTTGATTAGTAATGATTCAAACTTTAATATGTTAGTATAATCTATGCTAAAAGGTAGTGAACTAATATAATGGTCTTTTATTCTTTTAATTTCATTAAATAGATCATGGGTTGACATAATACTGGGGTGGAAGGTTTTAATTTACAAAAAGTTAAAGAATTTTCTATATCCTGAATTACATTTAGTATAGAAAAATATAACATTTGGATTTCATATAGAATATCCTCTATTCTTCTAATTTCAAGCAGGTTAGTAATTCTATTGTTTAAATCTAACAATTTATCTCTTACAGTTTCTATATTATACTGAATATCATTTAGACTGCTGTTAAAATTATTAATTAATTTCACTTTTTAATTGTGAAAACAAGAATCAAAGAGATTAACCTTTTTTTGTATGCTTCTGGAGTGCCACTTTAGGAATTCTGTCTTCTTCTGATGCTTTCTTCCATGGGCTTTTCTACTAATTCTGCTTGGTGTTGTAAATTTTATTGCATGCGGATTGTTTTTAGCTGGAAATGTTGGTAAAAAGTTCTGCAAGGATTTTTATTAAAATAACAAAAAAGAAATTCTAAGTAATAAGCAAACATTTCACTTTTTTCTTGATCATTAATAGTTACTATATTAGCCTAAAACCTCTTCTAAAAATTTTCGGCTTTTTATGAGACCTTTTGTCAAATTCTTCTGTACTTAATCTTTACTTTGATTAACAAAGTAATAATATATGATGGAAGTTAAAAGGTTTATCGAGATCTGATTTTATTGGGAGTTGAATGGCATTATATATATTTTCTATGAAGCTTGTCAAGGCGTCATCAATTTCATTTGAGGTGTATAAATTATGAATTGTTATTTTTTCTTTGAGGAACATTCCGAAAGCCAGTAAATTTTCTCTTTAATTAGTCTTCCTTGAGAAGTGGTGGGCTGGAAACTCTCTTAAGCAGATATTAAAACTGGTGGGATATCTGGACCTAATTTAGAAAGTACATGGCAAAATATTGAGAATGTGAGGATGAGTAAAAAGTCGCCCTCTGGAGCTAAAACTAAAGCACCAATTGAATAAGTTTAATCTAGGTTTTTCTGGCTGTGAACTACAACCTGAGGAATGCCTTACTCTTGAACTAGCTGGGTGATTACCATCTTGCACACTTCGGGTCAAGATGGCATTTCTGGGTTCAACAGACTACTTGATATACGAGGAGTTTGAGCTACAATATTTTCTTGCCTGAAATAAGTGTGGAAGGCTGCCTAATTTTGTTTTTTTACCATGTAGTTTTGATAATGGGGTATATTTTTGTATAATTTTTTAAAAATGGCATAATCAGTAAAAGAGCAAGCTACACCTTCAGTGATAACACTGAGTTTACATCTGGATGTACAAATGAATTATATTTTACTCTCTTGGGGTCAAAATAGTGATAATTTTTCTATAGTCATTGACTTCTTTCAGATTTTTATTAAAATAATTTTTAATAATTGCTTTAATGTGTCTTGTTAGTACTTATATATTATTAACATCGTTTAAAAATTAGGAGGTATCATTATTATAGTTTCTATGGATAGGATAGGTATCTATGGATAGGATATCCTTATTCTTAGCTACCCTATCCTTTCTAACAGTGTTATTATAATAAACAGTGTTAGGTCAAGTGATGTTATAGGTGTAAATTAATTACTAATCTGAATTGTTTATAACATGTACCTATTTGTATCTTATATTGTGTATAAGTCTGAGTATTGTACACCTTAATATAGTTTATAAAAGCTAAAGCTTGGAAACCTCAAATATTGCATTGCCAACATATTTAATTTTATTTGTGTATTTAAAAAAAATTTTTTTTTCTCAATGTGTTCTTTAGTTTTGCTTAGGTAGGATATTTTAAATCACTAGACTTTACTTTTTTCTAACAGAGTCAGTCCATAGTAAAAGCTGGGAAATAGTCAAATGGGCAAAATTATGGAAGAGATTGGGTTCCTTGCAATTGAAAAATGAATATTAGAATGCACATATATTGCAATGCATAGTATAAAATATATGTATTAATTTATGCCAAATTTTATAATGTGATAGAAGTATTTATTTGGCAGTAGTATTTTATACAATCTTTATTTTGTAATAAATGGAGTTTTTCTGTTATCCTCTATTGTTTTATTTACTTACCATGACCTTACATTTTTTTGGTTTAGAACAGCAATATAGTTTTCTGCTGAGTCTGAGGTTAGAGGGGGAACAGAGCTTACTAGGTGTTTAATATAATTAACTAATGTTCGTGTTCCATAACATTTTTATTAATAGCACAAGATAAGGGTGATATTAAAGAATACAACCATATAAAGTCTATCTCCTTATAAACTTATTGGGTTAAAAAGAAAAGAAAAAGTAATTAATCAAATTATAGATAATTGATTTATGATGAGATTGAATGATTAAATATTCATCAATTGATATGATTAAATAATCAATTATAATATTTCTTAATTAAAACTTAGAAGTAAACTATGGCTATATCCTCACTTAAGTATCAGACAAAGAGTATATTGTATACTTAAAATTATCACAATGCTGGTGTGTTACTACGTAAGTGAAGTGGTGTTGACAAATAATGACAGTTTTTCAACCCAAAATTTGTATTATTATATATTTGTTATAAAATACAATTAATACTCTAAGGGTATTAATTGTACTGATATCTTCATCCTTTAGTTATCTACCATGATTAATCATTGTCATCAAGCCAATTGCTCGATCTCACGCTGATACCATTCCTTGGTATGGCTGTCAAAGAACAGTGGACCATAGTTTCAACTTTCACAAAATTATCAATTTTTTTCCCAAACAAAAATAGGCCATGAATTTAAACAAGCAGTAATCTGATGGTGTGAGGTCAGGAGTATATGGTGGTTGAGGCATGACATTCAATGAGCTTTTCTTTGGCTTAACAAGAAGTGTGAGGACGAGCAATATCTTGTTGGAATAAAAGTATTTTCTGTTGTCATAGCAGGATAATGCTCAGACAACTTTGTATACAGTTGTCCACAGTAGAGTTCAGAATTCAGAAAGCTTTATAAGGAACATTTTTTTTAATGATTAAAACCTTCAAATTGCAAAGCATGTATTTTTTTTTTCCAAATTGCTCCTTGCAGCAACCGAAAAAGCAGTTCGTTCTAGACCATGATCTAGCCATTACTTACGGGTATTCACCAGTAAACCCATTTTTCATCACAGGTGACAATCTTCTGGTAAATTTTCATAGAAGGATTTTCAATAAATTTAGACAAATTTCTAAGCTGATTGCTGAGAAGTAAGGTTATTGAGGGACCTGGTTATTGAGGTCTACTGTTCTTTTTCACCTTCCTCATGGAGAGTAGATGGCGACTATCAATATCCATTATAGTAGAGAATTTTTGATGGGGTTTGGTCAAGGTTGAAAAAATGTGTGTTTTTTATTTTATACCAATGTTTTGGCTTTCATTGTAAGCTATCATGAAGGCAAGAGGGTACTTCTTTATTTACATCAGTCATGAAAATTTGATCCAGGTGGCAATACGTCTCCGTCTTCTCTCACTTTCATGATAGCCCTGAAGATGGCTTATAATGTAAGCCGAAACATTGGCAGATAATAAAAAATACCCTTTTTTTTTAAATTGAATTTTTTCTTTATTAGTCTTGACTGAACTCCAATAAAAATTCTCCACTAATAATTGCTATGGTCAAAAACTCACCATTTGAATATCCATTATAGGTTGCTAGGAGCAACCTTTTTTCTTTCTTAAATTATATCCACAGCTAAATTTTTCAAACCAATGCTGAGCAGTGCACTGGTCAAGGACACCTTCATTTTCTTATTTAATAATGTCACGAGTTGCTTCTGCAGTTGTGAATTTCCCATTAATGCATAAAAATTATGAGAATTTCATAGGGCACTCATGTTTCTTTTTTGTAACAAATAACTAAACTGAGGCTTTTTTTTTTGTTGTAGAAGTCGAGTGGGATTTATCAAGCTTAAACAATGCAAAGGGATTCATATATTTAGTATTGGTAAGTATTAAATTGGATTAAAACATTAACAGTCCTTTGAAATCCGAAAAATTAATTTCATAAAACTTGTCAGGCATAGAGTAAATCAGCTAAAATTTAATTTCATGTTCAAAATTATGTATCTTATAATATTTGAAATTAACTTTCATTATAGTCACAACTTATAATGAAGTTGAGGAATGAGGAACATTGCACATTTAAAAAAATATTGTATATAAATATTTTAGAAAAACAAATTATTATTAATGCCAGATTTTTTTTGCAATCAAATGTTTCGACAGGGAATATTTTTATGTGCTATCAGTTTAGAAATAATTACTACATGGGAATTACAATTAAAACTAATTTAGTATTAGTTAATAAAAGTAAAGAATTAATTATAATAAAGTAATTATTTTAAAAACGTAGTCCAATTATAGAAGAACACAACACTTAAACAATGTCTCTAAACTTAACTGTCTTATATAGGATCTGGTTAAAGAGGCACTTATATAAAAGGAGTAGGTTTCTTGTAGACTTTGTGGGAGAAGTTATTGAATCCAGAAACATCTAGGCAAGAGACATAAAAACTCCTGGTATCCAATTCCATCTAACCAGTACTTCCCTCATGTGCCACGGCTTTAAATGTTTTAGCTTCAAAAAACATTTTCTCAGGAAAAGGTTATTCCATGCACCCATCAACATTTCACCAATAAGAGGATTTAAAAAAAAAAAAATTCAGAGATTAAATTATACTAGTTTTAGTAAAATTTTGAAGACTAAGAAAAAAAAGTGTTTTAAATTCCTGAAGACCACCTTAAAATAAGACTTGAAACAGATAGAGAACAATTGACTTGATTTAAAGCAAAATAATAGTGCTTCATATACTTTTTGACTGGTAGTCAAGCTGTTTTTGCATGCTAAATATTTAAAAATTATGAATTTCCATTTTTTAAAGAAGTTTTCAAACTATTTTACTTAATAGTTCCTTTTTCTTGCTAACAAGTTGTCTAGAATACCATTGTGTGAAAAATTTTCTTTCCAAAATAATGAACTCCCTTCCACGTTGGAGGTGTCACTATGTATTGCCTAAGGCCTTTCTTCGCTGAAGTGCTTCTTTTTGCTAGGATTGTGAGTATTGTTTGTGAAATTTATTGAGTTAATTTGTAGTACTTTACCTATTTTATTATATTATCAGTGATATTTCAATAGCTCAGTTGATTTTCATCTGCCCTTTAAAACTCTTGACTATCCTTATCATCTCCCAATTTGCTAGACTCTGGAGTCTGAGAAAACCTGCTGGCAATGGGGATATTCTCACTACTCCGAATAAGGATCTCAGTTATTTAAACATAATGTGTTAAAATCACTTAAAGCATTAAGAATTTATTTTAAAAGTAATCTCCAACAGCTTATAGTCTGTTAAGATAAGTTGGGATTCCCTAAAAGGTACTGTTCAAACCTTTCCCATCTAAAGACCAATATCAGGCATTCTTTCACAATTTGTGCGTAAGGCTTCTGCCTAACTTAGAGATTTAGAAGTGTTTGCAACTGGCTTGAAGATGAATATGCCAAGGCCATTTTGGCCTGATTCCATAGCAGTGTTATAACAGGAGTGATGTGTCTAATGGGGTATCCCAAACCATTTTGCATTGTTCTGCTGAGTCCTAACTCATACTTTAACTTCACTTCAGCTCGGCAGAGACATCCCTTGATAGTTAATGAAACCTTGCAATTAAATTGTTTTGGGGTATCAGGAGCTTCCTGAAGGCAGAAATCTTTACGAAAACTGGCCAAAATTTACTCCCTATTAGATGTTCCTTAAATGTGCTTTGAGTAAGTTGAATATGATATTTCAGGTTATTAAATTTAAAACCACTTATCTTAGCCCACATCAATAAGGCCCTATTATAATCTGTTTGTGCTTCAGCTTTAGTATTTCCCCAGCATAATAGAATAATATTGGCTGTTATCCCAAAAATGCCCTTAAAGGTATACTCCTCCAATATGAAACAGCTCTCCATTAATGTCTACCCTAAGTTGTTTAAAGTGTCCTCTGCTTACCAACTTACATTGACATGCTAAACCCATCTTTAAGGTCAAAACACCTAAGGCCCTTTGTATTTTCAAACCGGGACAAGAGTTCCTCAACAGTTACTGATAGTTGGGCTGCTTCATCAGGTAATTAATAAAGTTTTAAAGAAAAACATGTCAAATCAAAAATTATATTAATTATTTTTTCTAACATTTCACATTGCAATGCCTGCCATCTTCAGAGTTGAAAAACTTCACATTCTTTCTGACAGAACCTCAACTATTGATGTGATCTTTCAAAAATGATATCCTCCTTCAAGGCCAGAGTGGGTTTTTTGGCAGGATTCAATCCTACCTTTATTTAATAACATGATACTAAATCATATAGTTAACTCCCATAAAGAAATCATCATATACCATGTAGACAATCTTGATCAGTGCTATATGCATATCAATGTAAAATCTCATAAGTTTTGGCTCAGAAAAATGAATTGCATTTACCCTTTAAAAAAAAGAAATTATTTATCAAAATTAATATGTTAACAGATAATTTTCTTAAATGAATAAGATAGAGGAAAAAAAAAAGAAGCCTATTAGAATGGGATACTGGCAATTTGCAAAAGAAGCAAGACACTGGCTGTAAAAAGATAGCAGAAGTTATTATCAGCCTACTAAGATGTTATTATTCAAAGAATGACAGGGTTGTTCAAAATTATCTTCTCAATTTTCAAAGAATATTTATTAATTAAAAATAAGCAAGATCTACAAAACAAATAACTACATGCTTAAAATAAAGCATGAGGAAGCACAAAAAATGGCACCATTTAGTGGTAAATTTAACTGAATATCATTTATAATAATAATACTTAAAGTTATTTAAAAAACAAAAACAAAAAAAACTAACTGCCATTCAGTCTTTTTTAAAAAGTAAAAAAAAATGTATATATATATATGATTCATGTTAAAATTCAACATCATTAAAACATTTAAGTATTGTCTCAGACAAGTTACATACATATTGATTGACACTTAACATAAGTTGTGTATAAACACAGTCATACATAAATGTATGTAATACTAAAATTAATTTTACTTAACAACAAATTAAATGTAAATTTTATATATAGTAGCTTTAAAACAACTAAACTCATGTCCACCTGATATCTGAAATTAAAATATCTATCAAACTACAGACTAATATAAAACTGAATGGCTTTTGTTGCTCATCAAGAGTTCATTCATAAGTTTATATACAATTTTATTTTTATAGATAGAAATAAATGCCATAAATAAAATAAAGAATATTATATATACAAATTTTATTCATACAATTTACATGTTTACTACAAAGAATTTAGCGAGTATGCATTCTCCTCAGTAGGCTTCGATCCCATTTAAAAAATGGCTAGAGTTTACCTGAAAATACAATATAATTTAGTTCAAAAGCTATATAATTTTAGTACATTTAATTCTGTTACATTTAGCTGATTCAGAATAAAGCTATAAATAATACACTTGGGATTTAAGGCAAATCCTTATTCATATACACTCAGATTTACACGTAACAAATTTTGTAGCAAAAGTTTAAAAATTTTAGTCTCTGAATTGGATGGCAAACACTCACAAAAGAAATTTTAGAGACCTTTATTTTTTGTGTTTAGTAATACCTTTAATTAATTATCATTTACAGAAAAACTAGCCACGAGAAAAATATTCTGATCCCAATGAGCAGAAAATAGTGGAAAAAAAAAGAAAGAAATAATGAGGCAATTAATTTTTTTTTTCTTCTGTGTATATTCCAAATAAGTTAAGGATATAATATTACAAAATACTACCAATTAAATGAGTACAATAATTTCAACTAGAGCAGAAATATGTTCTATGAAAAAACATAACAACCCTACTCTTTTCTAGGCTTATGGAGCAATAACTAGTCATTAGCAAATTAAATTGAAATTTATAACTTATATATAAGACAGATAAAATGAATGCTAGTAAATAACTAGAATTAAAATATCTTCTTTTCATTTTGATCTGGCTATGGCTTTGGGCCTAAGGGCTAGAAAATGAAACACTGCTGAGATGTCATATCCTTTTCTTTCAAACTTAATTTCATTAAAGATCATAACTATGAAAAATCATTACTACAATTAAGAATAAATTAATTAAAATTATCTTACCCTTTACATAAGGAAGTGATAACTCCTCCAGGTCCAGGGAGGGTGGTTTTCCCCAAAAGATAGGCATCTACTTCTCGTGCAGCTTGTCTCCCTTCAGATATAGCCCAAACAACAAGTGACTGTCCCCTTCTACAATCTAAAACAATATTATATTATAAATATTTCAAAGTGCTTAGTGATTCATTCAAGGTAACCTTGAATCCCTGGAGTGTAACAATTCAATGATTAGCCAATAAAGAATAGATTTTTAGTGCAAGGGAACAGAATAAAAAATATATCTGTCCCAGCCAGGAATCCAGGTTCGTGTCCTGGCTGGGACAGTTAGATTTTTTATTCTGTTCCCTTGCACTAAAAATTGTTAAAATTTATGTGGGATTATATACAACAAAAAATAATATTTATAAAGTAAAGAATAGATTACAAATTCTTCTAATAATGATAGTATATTATACACTGCCGGACAAAATTAAAGGATCACTTAAAAATATTTATATTATTATTACATAAGAGATAAAAATAGAAATTCCATTGCCCCAGACTGGACTTTGTGTTGTATCTTATCCAGTTAATCCTGTACCTGTTTATATTCCCACCCGTTTATGGAGAAAAGGGTCAGTTAATCCACTTCTTTTCTTTCTTCCTATCAGTAAATGGTTAGTTGTTAGCAAAGATTCATCTTATTGAAGATTTTCTAACATTTAAGAGACTTTAGTTTTTACTTGTGAGTTTAGTAAGAACGTTGTGATGGCCAACAGAAGAGCATTGACCGAAGAGGAATCAATTCGTGCTGTTGCTTTGAGTGAAGAAGGGTTTTCTCAAAGGCATATTGCGCAACGGCTCCAGCGGTCACAATCCGTAGTGTCCAGGGTGCTTAATAGGCACCGTCGAACTGGAGGGCATACAAGAAGAGTCGGACAAGGCCGTCCGAGGTCAACTTCCCACCGTGACGAGAGATTTTTGCAACTGCATGCTCTTCGGGATCGCCGATCAACTGGTAACAGTCTGCGTGGTCTCCTCCAGAGGTTCAGGAATGTGCAAATTTCAGAGCGAACCGTGAGAAGACGACTCAACGATTATGGATTAACCTCCCATCCTTCAGCTACTGGACCTCTTCTCTCCAGGGAACACCGGGTTGAGCGCTTGAGGTTTGCTCGGGAGCACCTAAACTGGACTCAGCAAGATTGGAGCCTCGTATTATTCAGCGATGAGTCAAGATTCTGTCTCCGATCTCCAGATGGACGGGAAAAGGTATGGCGAAGGCGGGGAGAGAGGTATGCTCCATGCACTTTTTCTCCAAGGGTTGCGTTTGGTCGTGGGTCAGTGATGGTGTGGGGGGGCATAAATTTAAACTTACTAACACATACTGCATGATGTTGAGAGCAGTAGATGATAACACATTGATTACATAAGAAATTGGTTATATTCAAATTTCAAAACATAAATAGAGACCTTGAGTAAGAATCATCAGCGGTTAGTCTCAAACTGGTGGTTAAGTTAAATAAGCATGAATATTTGAGTTTGCCTTAAGCCTGTCTCATAGTAAATACAACTAAAGCATTGACCTGTGTTACAGCAGTCATTTGTTTCTCTTAGGCTTGAACAAGACTTTCTAATTGGATTAGTAAATAAAGTTTTATGACATTTTACACTGTAATACAATTTGAGGAATACTCCAAAAGATATTTTTAATCTATCACAATTAGTTAAAACATCATTCCTGGGTCTATTTCAAGCATTTGTAATGCTCATACTCAAAGGAGCCACAATTGTAATCGGTCATAAACATATTAAGAGCTGCCTCACAGTCAATAAAACTGGGGGATCAACAGGTATTAAATATTTTTACCAAAAAATTATTTAGCCTAAAAATTTTAATATATTTAATTT
>KZ809041.1:102262-120523 GCA_000696205.2 Oncopeltus fasciatus | reverse complement strand
TTGGGGTTCGGTCAAGGTAGATACAAAAAAATACGAATTTAAAAAATTTCTTTGTATTTCTTTATATTTATGTTTTTTTAATTATCTGCCAACATTGTAAGCCATCTTAAGGGCTATCATGAAGGGGATGTCATGTCACCTGGATCCCATATTCATGACTACTACAGTCATTAGTTTTAATTAAAAATGGTTTCTTTAAATTCAATAATGAAATTTATAGACAATTGAATGGTTGTCCTATGGGGAGAGTATTATATGTACAGAATGCAGGCAAATACAAATAAAGCTGCCAAGCTACCCTGGGGGACATCATGGCAGTATAAAACAAAAAAAATATAATAGGAAGTGATTTCATTAATTGGTAAAGTATTATTTCCTGTGCTTCTGAATTAGTTTTTTCGATGAAAAAGAAAGTAGTGTTATGTTCATGTAGGCTATCACGGTCCTCAGACATATTTACCAATACTTCTTCCGGGTTCAACCGTGTCTTGGAGTTTTTAGGTGCCAAGCTTTTGCACATCGTGTGATGGCTTCTTCAGGGCTGAATGGAGAATGGAATCATTCAGCCCTGAAGAAGCCATCACACGATGTGCGAAAGCTTGGCAGCTAAAAACTCCAAGACACGGTTGAACCCGGAAGAAGTATCGGTAAAAATAGTGTTATTCAAGAGAGAAATAAAATAAGACGTTCCCGATATTCTCTTATCAGAAATTAAGAATGCTATAAAGAGTCCTGGATCAGATAGGATCAAAAATGAGATTCTAAAAGCAAGGTTGAGTTTTCGGCATAAAATTTGTGTTAGCATTTCAATCTTATTTAAAGGGAAAGAAAAAGTCCAAAAGAGTGGAAGCAATTAAAAATAATCCTTTTGCCAAAAAGAGATTCTTAGATGATTTTAGTTAGGGTTCGGTCAAGGTAGATCCAAAAAACACAAATTTAAAAAATTTATTTTTTAATAAAGGATTATCTGCCGATGTTTCAACTTACATTTTAATTCACAATTCCTTGTGAATTATAGAATATTTATCAACTTCCTGGATTGGCATGAAAAAGGTTTAGTCAGAATCTTAGATGTGCTTTCAAATGTTTGCTCTCCCGCCAACTTCTGTACCAAAAAAACAGTGAGATGTAATTTCACATGATAGTTTTTTAGTCAGCTGTCGAAATAATTAAAAAAAACAACTTTTAAACTAGTACTTTGGTTTTTTTGTTAAGAATAGTGTGCGAGTGCTTATGCCTAACTCCATCAAGCAGTTCCTTATGGGTAGACTGTAAATTGACTCTCCTTTTAGCAAGCATGCCATTTAATTCTTTCCTTGACTCCTATACCCACTTGTTTCACCTAATTATTTTTTATTGGCCAATTGATAGAGCTTCTATCCTCTCTGACTAATTTGAATTTGCAGCATACAAACACTAAAACATGATTAGCTGTTTTATGCCCATTTATATGTTAATATTGCATTCTGAATAATCCTATCTTGTTGTAACACTTCTACAATTTTCTTGCCAGGTACAAACCTATACTAGTGCTTGGATTACATGCTCTCTTTAAGCTCCATCATCCTCTTCTGACTCAGTCTCTTTTATTAATATTTATATAGATGAAGTTAGGCCTAAATAAAATTATAGTGTCTTATTATGGCTGACTCTTTTCTTTATATTATGATGCATAGTTAAACTGACTAATTTCCATTTTTTGAAAGATGTCTTTTTGACTGCCATACTGGATAGGATCACTAATATTCATGCTTAATGGTTATGTAGCCTGACTGCAGAAGTCTTCTACTTCAGGAGAGAAGTGAGGTTGTACTTGTTAGCAGACCTCTTTTGTTGATAAGACAAGTTACAAAAATAATTTTGGAAAGTTCTACTGTTAATTTTCTCAAGTTGATCATTTTCTACCTTTTAATAAGGAAGGAAAGGATGTTAAAAATTCAATTTAGACTGAATAGCTGCCTAGAGGGCATTGATTTTATTATTTATATTTGGTCAGTAAATTAAGCATGTCAAAGGCTTATAACCAATTTCATAAGAGTACCCTATACCATTAGAGTTAGATTATGGAAATTTGCCAACCTTGCCAACAAGTGTTTTATGAGTGAGCATGAGTTCTTTAACAACCAACCAAACTTTAAAATATAATATTAAAATCTTCACTTTAAAATATAGAACAGGTACCTCTTCCTAATTCACATATCGTACGGCTAGCCTAAATTTTTACTCTTTAGTTCCAATATAGAACACATGGCACATGGACAATAATTAAAAATTTGTTGACCATATACATAATAGTTGAGAAAAATGAACTCAAGAAGTGCTGCCAAAGTGGTAATCATGATCAATCATCCAGCATGCATTTATTATTAAATTTTTTCTATTTCCCGTCATCATGCTTTTCTCATGTTTGAAAATTAACTTATGATAGGTAAATAATTAAATATATTTAATTATGATAATTTCTGTATGCTTATATAAATTGAATAAAAAAAAATTAAATGAACAGACTATTTTAAGAGAATGTACTTTAAAATATATATTTTACTCCAATAATTCACTTATTTCAAATTTTTTCAGGTTCACTAGGTCTTAAAATTCTAAGTAGTCGACAAAAAATGAGGTGGAGTCTTGCTGCTCATGACATATGCTTCACCAATTCATTTCATTCCTATTTTTTTATGTTAGGAAAATGTATTCCAGTCATTAGAGGGAATGGTGTATATCAGGTATATTACTTCTTGTGCAAAGTGAAAATAATAATCATAGTGCCAAGTGAAAATTATATTTGTGGCATAGATTGATGAGATAATATTTAATTTAAAAACTTAAATTTCAGGCCTTCTTGAGATTAATTAGGTAGAGAAATCAGTTCTTATTTGGCTTCCAGTAATGTTCGAAAAAAATTTAGATTGTAAATAATATTTTTCAGCATATCTTAAGCCATGTGAAATAACTTCTTTCATGAAAAGTTCTCCTGATGAAGACCTGAAATTTAGACAGAAATATCAAAAATAAAATAATTTTAGAAACTTTATTATATAATGAAATCCTATGATTTCTATTTTATTTATTCAGCTTAGTGCTTGTGGGTCTACCACATTAATTTTTTTTCTAAATGACAATGCAGTTTATTAAATTTAATATTAATTTTTAATGATTGAGAATGTGTTGGGTTCAGTCAAGATTGATCCAAAACACTACAATTTAAAAAAATGTATTTTTTATTATCTGCCGACATTTTGGTATCATCTTCAGAGCTATCATGAAGGCGAGAGGGGACATATTGTCACTTGGATCAAATCTTCATGACAATTAAATTGTGTTTTTTTTATTATTTTTTTTTTTATCAGCCTTCACCGAACCCCAACAAATGCTCTACTAATAATCTCCATATGAATCTCCAGTCAAAAACTCCATTTGAGCATTAATTTTTAAAATATAATTTAATATTTTGTACCGACATTAGATGAATTTAAGTAATAATTTTGTTGACTGTTAAAGAATTAGAATGTTTCTAATAAAATTTTGGAAGAGAGGTAAGCTACATTCTTAATTTATCAACTTTATTGGTTATTATAACATATTAATTTATTAATATTTTAAAAATAATTTTAAATTTACTTGCTGAGTTATGTTGTTTCTAATAAAAATTAAGACCTTTGTAGGTAAGACAAATTCTTTTATTAAGAGTCGGGCTTTATATTATCCCTACTCCCAATGATGCAATTTTACTCTTTAACTGAAAATCTATTTCAATTATGATTTAGTGCCATATTTCAAACTTCTCTCTGTTTAAATAACAGTTATGCATATTAGATCTTACTTTTACTATTTATTGTTTCACGAAAATTACCACTCGTCTATTCTAATTGTGGCAAAAAACACACAAATTATATGTAATGTATATAATTTAGTTTAGTGTGTTAAATTTTAATTTTGATGGTCTAAATATTTCAGCTGCTTTAGTACAAAAGTGATTTTTAACAACACAACCCCCTCATCAAATGATCCCACTTCATTAAATTACTCCATTTTTCCATTCGGCATTGAAATACAGTATGTAAACTTTCTTTTTAAAGAATAAAAAATTGCGACTCCTAGAACATTAAATTAAAATTTTGGAATCGGGTAAAATGTCTACTCCTAATGGTTCAATTTGACTCTATAACTTGGAAATCTTTTGTTTATTATTTCATGAAGATGCATTGAGTTTCATTGTGCTAAGGTAAATATTATGCCCACTGCACCTAGTTTTAGTTTTAATTACACTTGGGGGTACAGGTAATCGATACTGCTTTGACAAAAATATTTATTTCAGTGATTAAAATTTGTTCAAAATTTTCTGAAATAATTAAATCTAAGATTTAACAAAGGTATAAGTTATAATATTTACTTAATTAAAATGAAAACATATTCCAATTTATAATAGGACAGAGAAGATTGTGTATGCAAAACCNCGAGTTTAAGACGAAGTTCTCGTCTTTCTCGTGGGTTAGGCTCTCGCTAGTGTAGAGGGAATTTAATGAGATATCTAGCGTGTCCTGGTAGCATAATTGGTAAATGCACCGGCCCGGATAACAGGAGATCCAGGTTCAATTCCTGGCTGGGACAGATAGATGTTTTTATTCTATTCTCTCTCATTAATTACTCAAGACAAACTTTTTACATGTGATATGGCAATGAATGTTACGTAGTTCTGCCAGTTTCATCCCTTTCATTGTAGAACATGGCGTACCTTCGATGGCATTTTCACTATTTCGAGGCAACCTCATTCTAGCTTGAACATCTGCTATGTAGTTGGTTTTTTTTTTTAATAATTATTTTAATTTCAGTGATGACTTGTTTTGTAAAATTATATATTCAATTATGTTGGAAATCAGGTACTTTATTTCACGTAACTAAAAATATTTTTATAACGACAGTCTTTATTGGTAAAAGCATAACAGACAACAACACATAAGAACAAAGAATGTTTAGACATGCAAGAGCTCACAGACATGTTTAGACAAAGGTTCTATGAGAATCCATGTTGTCAACATCAATACAAAGTGATAATATTTTTTATAAATTACAGTGCATGGTTCTTACAATTTCCCTTAATTATATATTTAAAAAAAAATAAAGCAACATTGTTAACAATAAAATTTGGTTCAGAATTTTCTAAACTATATTTCTGTTTTTTAAAACTTTATTTTTCTTAAGTTAACTGCAACAATTTCTTCACTGCTTGCTGTTGGTCAGAGATTATTTCTTACTTCCCTAGAGCTTCTCTTAGAAAATAACATTTAATATCAATGTGTTTAGTCTTGTGATAATGGACAGGATTTAAAAGCCCTTTGGCTACCTTTATAAATGAGAACTAATTCCTTTTAATTGTCCAATTCATATAATATTTGTTTGAGATTGATAGCTTATTTTGTGCTTTCTATTAAAGCCAAATTTTTGCTTCAACACTGGATAATGCTTCACTGCTCTGTGTCCGAGATTACCAAGAAGAAGCTCATCCAGCCAGTGTGAAACATAATCTGCATATGACTTTGGGTTATTAGGTTCTCCTGCCCAATTTGCATAAGCAAATACATTAAATTTACTGGAACTCTTCTTAAATACAAGACCCAAGTCTTTGGTCCCTTCTAGACACTTAGTAACATGTTGCAATTCATTGTCGTCATCCAAAGTTATTGTTATATTGACTCAGTTTATGTACTGCATGACAAATATCGGGAAGATTTGTAACAGCTAGATTCACGAAGGGTGGCTATTAAATAACGAGACTGATGCTACTACAGAAGAACTACACATGCACCAATTCCAAACGACTGACTGCTCGTTAAGCCTTCTGTTTCTGTTTGTCTAGAAATCAGTGTGGATGTCACATTCATTAATGTGAGAGGATTTTGTTTCGTTTTGTCGAAAACATGATAGTCGAGAACTGAGATGATGACCGCCCGGGTTGCCTTTCAAAGTCCAAAACGGATGAAAATATCGAAAAGGTTGGCCATCTGGTTCAATCTGACTGTTGGTTAACAATTCGTGAGATAGTTGAAACTGTTTGAATTGACCAAGAATGCGTAAGGCAAATTTTACATAACAATTTAAACTTGCGAAAAGTGTAAGCTAAAGTGGAGCTAAAAATTCTCATAATGGAACAAAAAGAAGCTCGTAAAAATGTGTGTACTGACACTTTAGATGCCATTACAAATGACCCAAACTTCTTGGAAAGAGTCATAACATGTGACGAATCTTGGTTGTTCACTTACTATTCCGAAACAAAACTTCAAGCCATGCATTGGAAGGGTCCAATCTCACGGAGAGCTAAAAAAGCTCGAATGTACAAATCGAAATTCCAAGCGGTGATTATTTTTTTTTTCGACATTCATGGGACTGTGTACCTTCAATGGGTTCCTAAGGTCATACTATTAATCAATATTACTACCGTGAAGTGCTTGCTCAACTCTGCGAAAGAATAAGGAAAAAATGTTCCAAATTGAGGAAGAACAAGTCATGGGTTTTCCATCAAGACAACGAGCCGGCTCACAATGCATTGGATGCATTGGTGGAAATAACCCTGTAGATTATATACCAAATTATTTATGCTTTAAAATAATACTGTTTTATGAAATTTCCAATGCTTGTCCTGTTTAATTTTCTTTTTTAATTTTTAGGAAGCTATGGACTTTATGTTAGATCGTATGAAGGATGGAGAATGGATTCATATATTTCCAGAAGGAAGAGTCAATGTGGAAAACGAATTTATTAGATTTAAATGGGGAGTAGGAAGATTAATTTATGAATCTCCTGTAACTCCAATTATTATTCCTGTCTGCCATCTTGGCATGGAGGATGTTCTACCAAATACTCGTCCATATATTTTCAGATTTGGCAAACTCTTGACTATAAATTATGGCAATCCAATTGATTTATCATCAGTTTTACTTAAACTAAGAGCTGAAAATGTCTCAGCAGAAGAAGCTAGGAAACTAATTACAGATAAGGTTCAAGAAGAAGTCTTAAAGCTAAAGTTGGAGACCCTAAAACTTCACAAAAAAAAATTTTAGGCATGCTGTACTAAATTTATTTTTTATTGCCATTTTATAATTTCCTTTAAACCTCTACTCCCTCATTAAAAAAATTCTTCTTAATTTGTTCATTCTAAATGAAATTTCTCTAATTTTTTATGAGGTTGACAAAAACTATTTTGCTCTAATTAAACTTAATTTCTATATGGGGAAAATTTCACTTTTATACATATTAATTATTGGCATTTTTAATATATTTTAAGCAATAGTTTCAACATTATTTTTTGGTATCTATGGGTTGAGGTTAAGTAAGTCTTCTAAGCTAGACTTTAATTTTTCTTAGTGACTTTTAAAACTTATAAATATTAAAGGTTTTTGAGTAAGACATGTTTATTTATAAATAAGTTATCGGTGCATTTAAAAGCAACTGTAATAAATTCAAGGGCATTTCTGTAATACATTCTTGTTTGAATTTTAATAGCATTAAAAAATATTGTCATTGTTTTTATTCTTTTTGTATGTTAACCCCCAGAGAAAAAAAAAAGGCCTAAACCTCAAAATATAGTCAATGTCATATTTTAATATTTAAAAAAAAAAATTATATGTATTGATTCATCTGTTCAAGGTTATGAAAATATGTTCACTTTATCTCTCCCACTTTTTTTTTTTTTTCAAACTTAGAACCTGTATATTGTGTGTTTCACAAAAATATTGGTCTGTAGTCATCATCCCCTGTATTTTTCCCCCTACCTTCAATTTAAAACTACTGAACAGATTGTGGTGAAATATAATGGGTAGATTCTTCTTGTCTCAAAGATTAAAATATTATATTTGTGTTTGTCTTTGTTTAGTGAATATGAAAGTTTTGTCTGTCAATCAAATCTTAAAAACTATTCTAATGCATCTTTTATCATATTTTTTAAAATTATAGTAGTTGACTTCTCTTATATTTCATCAAAATCCTTTTAGTCATTTTGAAGTAATGGGGAAAAGACTGAAATTTTAATGGATTTTGATACTTTTTTAAATGCTGCAATTCTTTTTCTAACTAAATTTTGATGTACTGCATGTTACAGTGTAATGTATTTACTTTAACATTAATACAATAAATAATCTTATGAGTGTCCTACAGGTGAATCTGCCCTGTAAGCCATGACTAGGGTTCTTACCATCTGATTAGATATCTCTAGCGCTGACTAGTGTGTTTTGGAATTATTATTCACAACACAGAACACTTCCCAGCCTCATTTATATGATGTCTTAGTTAATTTATTCTGTAACACATGTACTTGAAAACAAAAACATTTCAAAGCATTAAACAAATGTGGCTGGCAATGAATCATATTTATTGTTCTAATTTTTTTGCAGTCCTGGAGTAATAATTGGCTGGAAGTTCATCTTAGAGATTTTCATAATCTCAGAGTCTCATCTATTACTTGGAGTTTTACGCGTTTTAACTGTTAACTAACTAATTAATTAATTAACTAATTTAAAAAAATAGTTTTTTTTTTTTTTTTTTACAAGACCTTTAGACATATTTATTCATTAAAAATGATCAAAACCCTTTTCACGTGTCTACTAATTTCATTTAAAAAATATTTTTTCTCACCAAATATAGCCAATGTTGAACTATTAATTATTTTTACACTCTTTTGGCATAAAAATACTAACTCCCAAGCTCTTGATTATGACCAAAAACAACTAGAAAATTAATTTAAGTTGTGGGAGAAAAGTAGTAGTGATTTTCTTTAATCCATAATTGTCATGGTTTTCTTTATTTTACTATTAATGACAACTGCAAGCCTGCCAACTCAATTATATGTAGTTATGTAAATATTGTATTTAACTTTGTATGTAGTAGATTTTTAAATTTTATTTAAATAGGGTTCTACTAATGATTCCGTTCAATTGTAAATATTGTTAATATTGTAAATACAAATGTCATATGTGTTATATGGATTTGTTTAATTTTTTTCTACAATTGAATTTTAGTGCATTATAAAGTTACTATGAACTATTTTCTTCCTTAGTTGTTCCAATTAGAGAAAATAACTAAATTTTGTTATGTGTTATGAATTTTTTTAACCTGTAGATGTCAATAACTAATTAATTTAGGGTTCTAAAACTGCTATAGTTGTTAAATATCGCAATTGTAGCAATAGTAATCATAATTTTAAAAAGTACTTCAAAGTCTTGTGCACCCGATTTTTCTCCCAAAGCGGAGTGGAAAGTTGTGAATGCTTTAGAATTTTGAGTATACTTGAGATTCATTTTTTTCCAATATAAAAAACATTAGTTTTTTCTATTATCCTTGGCTTTAACATTATTGAATTTTACTTTTTGGAAAAAAATAAAAGTAAGATAAAAAAATAAAAATAAATTGCTGAGATTCAACTAGCATTGTGTGTGTGTGTGTGTACATATGTATACAAGGTGTGGCTATTAAATAACGAGACTGATGCTATTACAGGAGAATTACACATGTGCCAATTCCAAACAACCAACAGCTTATAAAGCCTTCTATTTTGATTGCACCACCTCCTGTGTTTGTCTAGAAATCAGTGTGGACGTCACCTTCATTAATGTGAGAGGAGTTTGTTTCGTTTTGTCGAAAACATGCTACGTGTTTCAATGCAGATCAATGAATTGTTAAGAAATTTCACATGAAATTAGGTAAAACCCCTACTGAAACTTATCGTTTATTAAAAGAAATTTAGGGTGATGAATGTTTTTTCATGTGCACGAATTTCTGAGCTGTTCACACATTTCCAAGATAGTCTAGAAGACGGATTTGATGACCGCTCAGGTCGCCTTTCAAAGTCCAAAATGGATGAAAATATCGAAAAGGTCGGTTATCTGGTTCGATCTGACTGTCGGTTAACAATTCGTGAGATAGCTGAAACTGTTGAAATTGACTAAGAATGCATAAGGCCAATTTCACATAACAATTTAAACTTGCAAAAGTGGTGCTTAAAATTCTCATAATCAAACAAAAAGAAGCTCCTAAAAATGTGTGTATTGACACTAAATGCCATTACAAATGACCCAAACTTCTTGGAAAGAGTCATAACATGTGACGAATCTTGGTTGTTCACATACAATCCTAAAACAAAACATCAAGCCAAGCATTAGAAGGTTCCAATCTCATGGAAAGCTAAAAAAGCTTGAATGTACAAATCGAAATTCAAAGCGGTGGTGATATTTTTTTTTGAATATCATGGGACTGTGTACCTTCAATGGGTTCCTGAGGTCATACTATTAATCAATATTACTACCGTGAAGTGCTTGAACTCTGCGTAAGAATAAGGAAAAAATGTTCCAAATTGTGGAAGAACAAGTAATGGGTTCTCCATCAAGACAACAAGCTGGCTTACAATGCATTGTCTGTCAAGATGTTTCTAGCCAAGTGCAATATCCCACTTTTAAACTATTTGCCTGTCCTGGCACCTTGTGATTTTTATCTGTTCCCTAAGGTCAAATCTGCTTTAAAAGGAATAAGATTTCAGTCCTTTGAAGCAGTGAAAGAAAAAGCGGTGCGCGTCAGGCAGGAGCTCACAGAACAAGACGTCAAGCACTGTTTCAAACCAAGGAAAATTCACATAGATTGCTATAAGGATAGAGGAGGGGATATTTTACTGCTTAAGTCTCGTTATTTAGTAGCCACACCTCATGTGTGGGTTGGTGCATATATATAAAATATATATTCATAAAGTATTTTAGCAGATTTTTATGCTTTTGAATATTTTTTTCAAGAATCTATGTATAAGTAGCACTATTTTATGCCATTTTTATTGCATTTCACTACCTTCCTAAAAAATGAGGTAAGTATTTCTATTAGTAATCATTACTAACTTTCCTTAAATTGCAATTCAGCTACCATAAAAGTAAATAGTAAGAGTTGCATTGTTCTTTGTAACTGTACTGGATATGTGCTATACATTTTCTTTATATAATAAAATTCAGTCACTTGCATTCATCTTTAGCTTATTTCTTTATAAATAAAATTTAGTCCATTGCATCCATCTTTAGGAAATTTCTTGCAGGAAATCTAGTCATTGAGACTGTTCCTATTAAGTGATTAAAAAAAAAAAAAAAAATCTTCATATCTGCTTTGATCTTATCTAGTATATAAAAAATTTATCTAATAAAAAAAAATTATAAATTTTTGAATTGGGGTAATTCAAATTTATAAATGTGCATGTGTAAGAGAAAGACAGTTTGTTTTATTATTTATTTTTTATTATGCTTTCACAACTCTTGTTTTTTTATGGATTTTCTGTATGAAATTTTTACTTAATGAAATAGTTAATGGTTGAAATCAGACCAGCAGAATGGATTATAGGTACCCTATTTATCCTTAATATATTTGATATTGTTGATGTACAAGAAAACTGCAATAAGGATTCAACAAATTCTAACAATTTTTCTTCTATGCTATGAGTGAAACTTGTCATCATGAAAAATGACCATGTATGATCAGTCAAAGAGATTACCTTGATATTAAACTATTTACAAATAAGTCCTCAGTTTAGTCGAGGAAATCATCAATAGCCCTCAGCTTTTTATTTAGAATCCATGTGGGAATGTAAACATATCTGTAAAATCTGCTGCAATATAAAAAATTAATGGTTTTCAATAGATAAAAGCCATTGATGGGGTTCAATAAGGAAAAGCCTTTGATTCACTTTTTTTTAAGGGCACTGATGAATTTTACAGAGCAGTTAAGAACATGCCAACTTAATGAAAGTGAATACTAGATTTATTTTTTATGTATGAAGATTATTAGATTCTTTATTATTTTATTCATAAACATGCACGTTATTAGCACAGGTAAAGTTCCTTGACATTTTTTTTTTTTTTTTAACTTTTCTGAAAAGTGGTAGAACTTTTCCAAAATATTGGTAATTCTCTACATTTTATTTAGATAAGCTGTGGGTTTAAAAATTCTCTAATAGTAAGGTAGGTAGTTTTTTGGGACCCTCGAAGAGTTAGATTAATTAAAAAGTTAGATTATTCTTCATGACTTATTATTATTATTATTTTTTCAGTTGCTTTATAGACCTGAGGGATCTTCGGCCACTTGTGATACTTATTTATCTTACTCAGAGATCTGTAACTGCCTTACACTATCATAAGTATATGGATGTATGATTGGGTAGTCTTTCGAGAAGTAGGGTTATTGGTTCTGTTATTTTCCGCTGGGGTTTACTCCCTTGTATAAGTTGTCATCTATAGACTGATGAATCTAGTTTCATGGGCCATACTTTTTTTTTTCAAGCCCAGAGTATCGCCAGCATGACACCAATCCTCCCCAGAAGGAAGGAGTGCTTCCCTCTCGCTGGTAAACTAGCACCATGGCTACAGCACACACTAGTGAGGAACTTTGGAACCAATTAATCTTATTTGATAAGTGGAAAGTGAAAGAGTCACATTCAAATATATAATAATTGTGCCATTTGATCTTTTCTTTCTTCCTATTAATATATTTCCCCTGTTATTCGACATTTCAAGCCTTTTTCTCTTTTATCTGTCTCATCCTCAGGTTAACTATATAAAATTCAATTTTCTGTCCTAATTATCATCTAAAACATCATGTGCCTTTTTTATGCACTCATCCACTTCATAAAATTTGTTTTGGAGGGTTATCTTCTTCATTTATTTTATTTCTTATATTTGTACAAAATTTTACATAACATGACAAAATGAAGAAGATAACCCTCCAAAACAAGTTTAAAAATGTGTTCAAGTGCTTAGGAAAATGCACATGATATTTAAAATGAATATTGGGATAGTAAATTGAATTTTATAAAGTTAATCTAAAGATGAGTAAGATCAAGAGAAAAAGGCTCGAAATGTAGAATGACATAGGGAAAATATACTAATAGATGAAAAAAAAAAAAGGTAAAGAGTTATTATAAATTTGGAACTAATCATTCAGAAAAGAATCAGAATTTAACCCAGGACCTTTAACATGTGAGTTAATCATAATAATAATGGGTGCTCCTCTTGACTTATGGGAGGCAAGTCTTACCCTTTTTTGATTATATATTATAGCATCATTCTTTTCTACATATATGCATGGGCTTATATATATAAGAACAGGGGGGAAGATTGCACTGAGCACACAAAAAGAAAAAAAAATACAATGAGTAAAATTTTCGGGAAGACTTCTTGTTCTTCGTCAGTGAGGAGTGAAGGGAGACTGGGCTGCAGAAAGGACTCAACGGGAGGGAAAGACTATTGGGATTTCCCTAATCTTCCTATTGTAGGCAATTGATGCCTTGGCTTTGGGAATGTGAATATTGAACAAGAAGATGTATCGGGAAGTTGTTCAATCACTTGCGCTTGGAAAACATTATTAAAACCCATTAAATGACTGAGCATGCCTTGCTATGAAGAGAGGGGACTGTAGTTTAGAACTGGATGCATTGTGGTTATGAAGTCTGAGATTTAGGGGCTTAGTACATTTTCCTACTTATAAAGCAGGACAAAAATTGCATTGAAGCAGATTTATATATAAATATAACTTCCAATATATATATATATATATATATAATGAAATAGCGATATATAGTAATCAAGAACAGGTGGGANATATATATTCCAATTGTCTTTCTCTCTCTCTCTCTTCACTCATCACTGATGAAGGGTGAGAAGTCTCCCCAAAAATTTTACTCATTTTAATTTTTTTGTTTTGTGCATTCACTACACTTTTTCTCCCTCCTGTTCTTATTTACTATATATATTATAATCACAAGTGTTTAATTTTTGTATATATTTATATTACATACCCAAATCCATAGATAGTTGATAGTGCTTGTTGGATATTAAAGGGAGGTGTCTTCTTTTGACACTGTTTAAGTGGGTCCTACTATGATTTATTAAAAGTAGTATTCAGTATTATGGTCGTTTTGTTCTTAGTTTTATGTTGACCTAACTTACATTTTATTTAGAAGAAAATTTTGATTGTTACATTTGGTATTGTTATTGCTGTTATGATAAAAAATATTTCTTGTTTCTTTAAAATATTTTTTGTCTGATATGTCTTATAGAACCTGAAGAGAGTGTGGTGACACCAGAGCTGGTTGTTATTAAAATAACAACAGGAAAGACTACCTCTTAATCAACCCTAGTTTTTAAAAAAAGTATATATATATATATATTTTAAATAAATCTTTACTTAACATCTTNAATGAAGGTAGGTAGGTAGGATCGGGTTTAGGGGCGATCAACCCTTAGATTATTACGCCCACATCTATGAGATTTGATAAAATATAATAAAATAAATAAATGGCCATCACTGTGCTGGGAAAAGAGGCCCATTGACCCCACTCCTAATAAATTAAGGCCCAGGAGGTCGTGAGGATTAGGCATATGGATTAGGATGAAATTGGAGTTTACTGTGGAAGTGCTTGAAGTGGATGGAGATGAGGTCTTTGACAAAAGGAATATTAAAGTCGTGATGAAGGGAAGAGTTGGACACATAATATGGAGCGTTAGCAATTATTCTGAAAATTTTGGACTGAAAGGATTGTATTCATTGGATATTTGAAAGCTTAGCGGCACCCCACATATCTGCACCATAGATCCAGACTGGTTGTATTATGGTCAGTTTGTTTTCTAATGTGAGCGCCTATTTATAAGGCTGCATAAGAGTCGGTTGCGTCTGTTGAGTTCTTGTCGCTTGATTTTAGTATGTTCATTCCAGCTGAGTTGTGAGTTAAGGTGGAACCCAAGGCATCGGACTGAATCAGAGAGAGGCATAGGGATGTTATTGTATTTAACAAATTGTACGCATTTGAACTAATTTATTTTAATTCTCCATTCGCTGCACCACTGCTGAATAGCATCAAGAAGCGGTTTTGTAATCAGGGTGGGAGGAGAGGATCGCTTTGTCATCTACAAAGAGGGCTAAAAGAGTATTAGGATGAGTAGGGTTGTCTGCAGTATAAAGGATAAAAAGGATGGGTCCAAGCACACTGCCCTGTGGAACACCTGTTTTCACAGGGTAGTGTTCGGAGTAATCTGACCCATAAGAAACGGTTAGAAAGATAAGAACTATCATACCTTCTATTATCCGTCTTCATTGGTTTCTGCAAACCATCTTCTTCAATGAAGACGGATAATAAAAGGTATGATAGTTCTATATTCATTGGTAGTGAAAATAACCCGTTAGATTATTTACCAGAAAGATAAGATTTGAGGATTAGGTAAATGGTACTTGGAAATATGGACTTCAGCTTATATTATAGACCAGTATGCCATACTCGGTCAAATGCTTGAGTGACATCTAAGAATGCACCAGGACAAAATTCTTTTCGCTCGAGGGAAGAGGAAATAAGTCTAAAACGCGAAACACCTGCTGGACAGAGAATGATGGGATCGGAAGCCGAACTGATGATTAGGAAGAATATTTAAGAAAGTTATTATAGGCATTCGTTTTAAAAGTTTCTCAAACCTTGGATAGTAAAGGAAGAAGGCTAATTGGTCGATAGGATAATGTATTAGAAGAAGGTTTACCGGGTTTAGGAAATAGGATTATTTCAGAAAATTTCCAGAGAAGTGGAAAATGGGTGGTTCGAAGGACACAATTATAGAGGTAAGTGAGGAAGGCAATTGCTTTTTGGGGTAGATTTCGAAGTATTAGGCCGGTGATGAAGTCATAGCCGGTTGGTTTGCGCATCTGTAGGGGTGGAAGGTAGTATGGGTAGTACAAATGAGGAGCGCAGTGCCACCATGAGCTCGTCCGTCTGGGTGATCAGTTCGGTAAGTTGTATAGTCTGGAATGTTGAGTTTTTTATTTTTTGTTAGTCGTGTTCAGTTAGTAAGAGTGCGTCTAAACATTTGTATTTTAGTGTTAGTTTGATTTCGTTTGTATGTTTTTGAATGCCGTTAGCATTCCAGAGGAGGGCAGAAATGTATCTAGGAGAGGAGGATCCAGACTAATGAGGAAGTCATATTAGAGACTACAGTTGACAATAGGTTTAGGAGAGGATTGATGAGGGCGCGAAATTCCGTGAAAAAGGAGTGGAGCCCGGATTGGAGGCCATTAGATATTGATGGTGGAGGAACATGGGAGATGGCAGGTCGCTCTCCCCTGGGAGGCTGGCATTTAGGTTGTTGTAGGTCGCCTTTGCACAAGAATAACCTGAGTCCACTTTTCTGGGTAGGGGCCTACGAGCTACAGGTACCGAGTCCTGCTGACTGGTGGGCTGGATCCGATGCTTCAAATCTTTGTAGACTTGACAGCCTTTATAATTGGCGGGAGGTTTTTCTGGCAAAGAGCAAAGACAGCAGGTGTACTGCGAGATTTCTGACAGTCCTCTGTGAGATGTGTCCCTCCACATTTGACACATCAGGCACCATACTCACAGAATCTTTTAGTGTGACCGTATTCCTGGCATTTGTGGCACTGAAATATGTCTGTTTGAGGGAGGAGCTTCTGCACTCATATACTGCAATGGCAAAGTGAGGTAATATTATATATCTCGTCGATGTTGTTTGTGGGCTCGAGATCCACAAAGATCAAGGGCAACGTAGTCTTCATATGAGCGCCCTTACCAGGCCTGCTTGTTGTGATGATGGCATTTCTGACCTTGAAGCCAAGTTCAGAGAGCTCCTCTTCGATATAGTCAAGAGAGGTTGTGTGGTGATGACGAATGACGACCCTGACTGCACGTTCTTCATTCAGTTAGTAAGTGTGATGCTGGGCGTTTGTCTCTTTTAGATAGCCCACCATACCTCTGTAGGTGTCAGGTCTATCTGGTATTATTTTAGAGTCATGCTGACGGTTAGCACAAGTATATCTCCCGCGGCCGACTCGCTAATCGATTTGAATGCCGATTGGCGAAAAATTTGTACATTTCTGACAAAAATGGGAGGTGGTCGGGGTATACGTTTTGTGGTGGTTTCCATCTTCTCTCCAGTAATGTTTTGAAGAGGCTGAAAAGTATTGGTAGTTGTGAACGGTGATGGGTTTTCATTCCTGTCTGTCACTTCGTTGGCCGGGGGTGTGTTGGTTCTTCCTTGAGCGGTGCTGGGGCGCGGTTGCACTTGGTCTCTCTCCAAAGGAGTGCTACTGGCGGAATGTCGTCTGTTATCTTTAGGAGGGGTCATGGGTGCACCACAACGCTTCCCTTTTCGCCCTCCACTAGCAATCACCTGATGATTATGATTGCCTCCCATAATTTATTCATTAATTTGTAAAGAGGAAAAGAAAAAGAAAAAAGTAGCATGACCGAATGTCGAAGAGAGTATGAGATCTCAGTTCTTCCTACAACTCGTATAATATAGTTGGAAAGACGGAGCGCTATATAGAGGTGTGTACTGATCACTGGCTACACCGCTACTCCGAATAAATATAGAATATTTAAAAAAAATAATGGTTTTATGTCTTAGTTGCTATTTTGTTACCTTTTTTTTTTTTTTATGATTCTAAACCCAGTATAATATTTTGGTAATTGCTATAGAAAAATTATGTTACCTCCAATTATTCTAATGAAATTAGATGAATATCTAAATACAATTGGGATGTACTATTATAACTAGAAAGCTTTTAAAAAAACCTTATGAGGTGAATAGTTAACAGTTTTTGTTATTTTATTTCTGTATTTAGGACTGGCGTTGGATTAAATTATTTTATATTTCGTGCCTTAATTATGATATAATAATTATTAGTCATATTTTATAATGCTGCTTTTAAAACAATGTCAAACATAATTGTAAGCAACCTAATAGATTAGTGTTTTATCTATTTAATGTGGTTTAGATTGCATCTGTAGTGGCTTGAAAAATAGTAGACTGTAAAATTCTCCAGTGAATGAAATAAGAGTACAAAATTAAAATCATTAGTTAGTCTAGTAGCAGGTGCAATGAATGGAATTGTGGCCAGATGAGATGAAATAAATAATGGAGGAGGTGAATTGTCATTTATCTGTGCTACAAATAATTGACAAAGGCAGTAAAAAAAGAGGGTAGAAAGCATTAATAAATGCCCTTATGCGAAGTATTTCCCCTTTATACTTCCTTGAACTTCATACTGCAACCAGCCAACTTCACCCTAGCTTTCAGACTCCATCTGGTGATCTGGGCTTTATTTCTCTGTGGTCTAAAGACATTGTTAAAATTGGAAAGAAAAACAGTTCATAAAGGGAGTTTGGGTTAGTCCTTAGGGCTTTTCTGGCACACGCACGCACACACACACACACACACACACACACACACACACACACACACACACACA
>KZ809041.1:68292-79325 GCA_000696205.2 Oncopeltus fasciatus | reverse complement strand
ATATATATGACAGAGAGAGAGAATATTAAGCAGGATGGGTGATGATCATAATAAAATTAATGATAAGGAGATTTTATATGATACATTTTTATCACAAAAATAACTCAAAGAAGCCAGAAAGGCAAAATAGTTCAATTTAATTGTAGGAGAAAATAACTAATACCAATAAAAGTGGATAATAGTTTAAACCAGTAAGTGCAAGGCGTCTTGACCTCCTGCATGATTATCAATCTCATAAATATAAATATTAATTCAATAAAATCACAGAGAGTTTGCAAATGATTTGTAAAACAGAGACAACATGAATATTAGTACTAGAGTACAGTATATAGAATCAACCCACAAATACCTAGGCCTAAAAATTCAAACTCAATACTAATTTTATATTTATAAGTATAATTTGCTTTCTTTTATTACATACGCTATTGTTAATCAATAAGAAACAATAAATAGCTTAAGACATAATTATTAAGATAATGAAAATGTACATAAAACTATTAGACTAAGAAAGCAGCAAGTAGTAAGAAATTAATTCTTAGAAATAAGTTGAGGAAGAACTCAATGCTTTTAAAGGTTAATACTGATATACTTTAGAGAATTATTTAATTAAAAAATTGTAATCATCTAATAAAGTATAAAAGGCTACACATTTTAATTATACACTATATTTTGGATAACTTAACATTTGAAAAGAATTCAATTTATTTTAATTTAATAGGACTCATAACTACAATAACGTATAAATATTTTGGGTCAGCCTGACATTCAATAATGTTATGAGCCTTTAATTGTTTTATATATACACTCAATTAACACTATTAATCCATCCTTGGTCCATCCACTTGACTTGAACTTTAAAATGCACAAAGATAATTAGTATAACATATATATTTATTCAATACACATTTTTAAGTTCAAGGAGAAAAAAATTAACAAGTTAAAAAAAATATATATATGTACATATATATACACACACACACACATATATAGCTTTTTTTAAATACATTTTTAAAGTACATTGTAAAAGTGTATCAAAATTCAAAACAAAGCAATAAAAAAAAAAAAAACAAAAAAAAACCGNCTAACAGTAATAAATAATAATTATATTATGATTAGTAATTAATAGGATTGTAAAATGAAAAGAAAACACAAGATTTTTTTTTTTTTTTAATGTACGTATATATAAAGCTAAAATTAATTTAGTTACCTTGAATTAAAGGGTTATCTTCTTCAATCATACCATAATCCAATTTGAATATATTGATTTTCGAAACGTCAATATCAGCATAGGGATTATTGGTTTATATATATATATATATATATATATATATACACACATAATAATATAGATTGATTAGTTATTGCAGATAACTAATATCAGTATGCAAAAATTATTAAGTTGAAATTTCCTTTACTATAAAAATCATTGTGGATGTAAACCATTTCAACAAGCACTGTTCAGATTGATTCAAGAAGTTCTTAGAATATCCCTTGGTGAAAAACTAAGAGAGTGCAAAAAAGGAAATTTAAAAATAAATTATTTATTAAATTTATATTTACTATACCTGATCTAAATATTTGGACTGTAGTTTATATCTTGCTTTACACATTGTGCAATGACTTGTCTGAGGAACTTTGGGAATAAGTTGATTGACTATTATGTTGTGGGTATCTATTTCTGATTTAGCTAATTCTTGAATTAATCGTTCAGTTTCATAAATAGAAAGGAATTCTGCTATACAGACACAAACAAATGTGGTCATTTCCTGAAACAAACACAATACAAGGATTATAATTTCCTTGGAAATCTTACCAAACCCTCACCAAATTTTTATAAGTGCATGTTACAGTCAAAAACAGATTAGGAAATATCTTTCTAAAAGCAATCATAATTATTGACAAGTAGTAAATAAGATTATTTTAAAGCATAAGAAGAAAATGACACTTAATTTCTAAATTAGAGTAAAAAAAAGAAAGAAACCCAAAAAATTCCCTATTCACACAACAAAATTAGCTGAAGGGCCACAGTGTTGAGTCAAATATATGTGATAGTGAGAAGTCAAGCAATTACATTGTGCAGGTTTTTATTATTTTATAATATGGGTCAGAAGACTCCCTTCCTTCCAATTTCATACCAGCCAACATGAATGCAGGTCAACCATCTAAGAAAAGTTTATATTTAGAAAAAAGGGCTAAAATTGTTATATTTTTAATAAATACAGAACTTTCTCTACTTTAGAGAAATTTGAAATTGGCTTAATATTAAACTGAATGGGAAAATTGAAAAAAACAAAACAATGTAATGTCAAATTTGCAAAACAAAATACTTCAGCATTGAAATAAACGAAATTTTCTAGCTTTAAAGCTACTTTATTTAAGACATTTTAAATTAAAGCAGCTAGCTATAAACAAAACAAGTAAAAACTTAAAAAGTGTAAATATGAAATTTAAGAAGTGCAAAAAAAAAAAAAAAAAATCTTAATTAATTTAGCTGGAATAACTCAATTCAATTTTATAAAAAAATGTTCAGGTTTGTTAATGGTTCCTAATTATATTGACAAAGAGCTTTTTTTGACAACACTAAGTCTGACACGCAAAGGTTGTACTTCATGTTTATTAAGGTATTTTTCAAATGTAGTCTCTGTGTGAGAGTAGAGTAGGTATTTTTCTAAATACTTCTTTTTCTAAAAGCTTTCTAGCTTTTATTAAAATGGAGATGGTACTGATAATTATATTTGCAATTCAGACAGACATCTATGTTAAGTATGAGGCTCATTTATTTACACTTTGTGAAATGCAGAAGTGCAGACCAGTGAAGTATGATAAGACTCCCTTATAAGGTATATTAAGAGTAATGTATAATAGGAAATAGAAAAATACTGTTTTCTAGTGACCTTTATTAAATGTGCAGAGACAAACAAACTAATATTTAAATCATCTAGGAATTTTGAAATTTCATTATGAACTATTGTTCAAAGAAATTTTTAGAATTTCACCTTCAATTTAGGTTAATTTTTTACGAGTTCTTGAGTTATTTAACTAAATTTGCTTTAAAAAATGACAATGAAAAGTTTAAATTTCTCGACTTTTCCAGCACTTCAGACTCCAGACCGCAAACAGTTCAAACTCTTGACATACGGCAATGTCACAGAACACAATATATAATAGAAACATAATAATAAGAAATTATAGAGGTAAATTTCTTAAATATTGGGTAAAGAGCTATTTTTTTTACATTGATTTTCAACTTTTAGAAAAATAATAATTTGTAAAATTAAATTCTGAAACTAGTTGTTAAATTAAGCAATGTTTCTAGTTACATTTGGTCAAATAAGTTGAACAATTTGTAAAAACTTAGGGAGAGGTAAAAATGGTAGTAGTATATTACAAGGAAACCCCTCATGTTTTAGATATTATAATTTTAATGTTTCAGAGAATAGGCAAAGGCTATACATAATGTGCAGAAACAATCTTCAGTTATAAAAAAGGGGAAATTGATTACTCAAAGGATTTTGCATGGTTTTAGCACATATCTGGCATCGGTGCCATGAACATCGTAATGCTTTAGAATGCTAGAAACCTGCTTTAATGGGGAACTTGTTTTTTTTTTGTTTTTTTTTTGTCCCGATCAGTGCCATGCCATATCAATCTGTTCTTCTGTGATGACTTGGATATACACTGAAGCAGTAGACGATCTATCATTCACATCGCAAAAAAACATGAAGCTCCACTGTTGATGCGAAAGAGATGCCTAAAGAGCAGCATCCAGGGATCTCCAAGCTCTCCACAATTGTTATTACTAACCAAAGCTTCCTATTTCGGTTTAAGGCTAGCATTTATCATCTCAACTCATTTGATACCTGAGCACCAGATATCCTGCAGTAATATTTTTGTTCCAATGAGATACCACTCAAGAAAACCAAAGGAATCAAAACTAGTCATGACTTTTTGTTAGAAATTCTCTTTTTCTAGGAAACTTTTATCTGAAAGCAGCTCTATATCTGGGTTCTATTTAACCTATAAATGAAGAAATCTTTGGACTGAACCCACTTTATTATTAATTGAGATCTAGAAAACTGTCAAAAGTTTTTTTAAACTTTCTTAATTCCCTCTAAAACCTGTTTAGAGTTCAAGACACAGTTTACCATTTCAAACCCACCACTCTGTGAATCACGGCTACTTCATTAACCAAGCATGAGGCTTCCTCCTCAGAATCCGCGCTGGCTAAGTAGTACCATTTAGTGAGATTGGTAAATCGCCTTAACGACCCCTCAATGAGTATTGTAAAAGCTTGGCACTTTTGTTCCTAACCTAGCATCTGAAATGGAGAGGAGACGGCCCCAAAGAGCATGACCTTTATGACAAATGATCCAGTGAACCCTTCATTCCTATTCTTGCACTGCCAGAGAAATCTTTGTGCAGCCTGATCTTCACTGCAGATCCAAATTTGAAGAAACATCTCCCTAATATCTCCACCAATAGCTACCCTTACACAACTGCAATGAAATGTCAGGGATTGAATAGTACAAATTTGGACATTTCGGCAACTGAGCGTTTAGGCTTACTCCCCACATTTTTGCAGACATTAAATGCGTCTCTAATTTCTCCTGGTTTATTAGGATTCAAGACCTTGAGATAAAGTGAATAACAGACCCTCTGATCAACCTTATCTACTTTTTGAGAAGAAATTTTATGTGCTTATTCCTCATTAATGTAGTCATAGAATAACTATTAATATTAGTGTTACGACAAAAATATATTTTACAATGCAACTATATAATTTTAAAATGCAACTATTTTTGTGCAATTAATTTTAGAAAGTGTGGAATACAATTTTTTTACTCATAAAAATTGCTTTAAAACTTAATTTTCTACTTTCACGAAAAATTTCAAAGTTAAGGCCAAAGGAAGGATACCGGCTTAGTCCAGGGTATCCAGTTGTGCCTTACAAACCTGATACTAAGGGTTAAAGGACATGGTTTTTTTTTTAGAGAGGGTGTTTAGAATAGGTTGGCTACCTATATTTAGCCTCTCCCACCATGACCCCTTAGGGTACATTTTTACTTTTTACATCTCATACAACCTCTTAAGGTTGTATGAGATGTAAAAAAATAAAATAACAACATAAGGTCAGAGAAGTGAAACTGGAGGTTTTTGGAGGATTAAAAAAAATCTAGGCCATAGAGGAGAGGGGGTTATGTATAGTGAACGAACCTCAATATATATAATTGCAGGAAATTTTACACCAATTTAATCCATTTGAATTTTAGGATTGAGTTTACTACAATAAATAAAATTTGTTTTTATGAGCTATATTGTATTATTAGGTAAACCATTTTTCAACATTATTTTTCCTTATTTACAGTAAAATATGATCTTACCTAATAAAAATATTTTTGGTAAAGTAAGTTATTGAAAATCTGAAAACTTACTGGATTTTTAAATTGCTGATTTAAATGTTTTATCATTTGCAAAAGATCCTCCATTTTTCCAGACATACTATCAGCGTTGAATTCATTCATGCCCAGAAGATTTGTAATCTATAATTAAATCAATTGTTAATATTCAATATTTAAAAAAATCGAATAAGAGCTCAAGTAATATATTTGCCTGGGAAAGTAGAGGGTTCATGCGCATCTTTAGTTTCAATATTTTGCCCAAACCCTTTTCAATGACGTGTGGAAATGAAAGTAGCCGTAATGTATGACCAGTAGGAGCAGTATCAAAAACAACAACAGAAAAATTCATTCCTTTTACAAGTCTGAAAAAAAAGAGTTTTATAATATATATTAAAGGTTCCTTTTAATTAGTTATTGTTCATTATGTTATTTATTACATTTTCGGATAAAAATCAACATCTGACTAGCATATGCTTCTAAATTTTAATACTGTTAGTTTATAAAGTGACACTGCACAACCAAGAAAAAAATTATACATTGACCTACTTCATTACTTCTGCATAACTCATTGCTTCATCAATCCCGGGGAAAGTTCCAAATAATTCTTGTAAGAAATTTTTACTGGATTGCATCATTTCATCCTCATCTTCAGCCATTTCAGATAATTCTACAAATCCCAAACTAGGATCAACTTCCTAAAAAGTTATAAAACAATTAAAAATCAATATAAATTAAGGTATTATTAATATTGAATATTTTAAAGTTTTATAAGCTGATAGAATATAAGAATGATATGAAAATTAAAAGGGAGGGGTACAAAATAAAATTATTTTAGCTAATATACTATGAATAGACTCATAATACTTGTAGATTATAACTCAATATACTGTAAAAAGAAAAAGTCTATTATGCATAACTAAGTAAATTCCTCAGCATCACAGCTAATGAATTGAGATAACTAAAATTTTAATATTTATTTTTGGGAAGAGAAAGAAGAAGATAAAGAAAAATGGGAAGAAGGTAGTCTAATATTGAACCTGAGACCTCATGCTATTGATTATAATGTGGTGTCCACTGGGCTATCCTTTTTAAATACATATTTTGTTTAAGAAATTTCGGTTAAACATATTTTTTAGTAATAAAATTATAATTAATAAAATCTGTTAAAGAGAAAATTAATTTTAATATTTAAATTATATGATTGTAATAAAATTAAAGAAGATTAATTATAACATTTGTATTGATTCAGTAATATTACCATGGCATAAAGGTTATCAAAACCTTTTACTTTAGTAGGAGACTTAGAAAATTTTTGATCAAAAGCATCAGATATATTATGCGCAGGATCCGTAGAAATTATAAGAACAGATTCTCTCACTCTTGATAGCTGAATCGCCAAGCTGCAACTAAAAACATACATAATCATACAATAAGTACTATAGATTAATAGAAATAAAAAAAAATGGCCCTACCTAATTATTAATTTAATATATTTATTTGTTGCCATGAGAAATATTCTAACTTTTATACTTGAGAAAATTTTGTTAATTATACTTTTTTCTTAGCTTCATTTTGTTTAACCAAGAGAGTTTATAAGAAAAAATATACATAAATCATGAAAGAAACTGAATCCAACATTTTTATTTTTGCTGCAGCTTACTAGCTCTCAAAGCTCATACACTGAATCTTAGTACCAGTCACTTTTAAAAATTAACTTCTTATCTAGTTTGTGGGTTGGATAACCGGAAACAAAATTTTTCTATTTAATTAATATAATACATAGTTAAGGTAGAAATGACACATTTGAGCTAATATTCAATAGAAATCAATGATCCTAATTTTAAGATGATATAACAGATTTTCCAAGCTACCGATTAATGATATAATAATCAGTAAGCAGCTTTAAAAATTTCCTGAATCAATCTGAAAATTTAGAAGAGTCAATCCATAATTCTTCCTTAGTTTAGAAAGTGTTCATGATGATATGTCACAATAAAATATATTATTGAAGGTGTGAACAAAATAAATATTTATTACCCTATATTCTTATGAATGTTAAATTCTGGACAAAAAGGCTGAATATCAATAGAACAAAACAATTTAGTCAAATATATATATTATTTCATGTAACTAGTTTGGTGCCATAAAAATAAAGAAAAAACCCTTTTATAAGGCTAGGTCAAATTATCTAGAAGGGATTGCTATATGAAATTTTGAAATAAATTAAAAAACAACACAGGTTGTCAAATGATCTATAATTTCATAATGTTAACCCTGTTTAATTATTTTACAATAGTTTTAATATAAAATTAAATACAGATAATGAGATNATGAATTGCTTCTGTTCTGCTCCAGGTGATAATTGCAATATCGTTAGGGATTCTATCCTGTTTGTAGTGCTTTGGAAAGGATTTAGTAAGCGGTTGGGAGCAGAACAATTCCCACACACACACACACACACACACACACGCTTTTCTCTTAACTTGTCAAGTCATGGAACCAACGTGACTAGCTTGATTGCTTTACGAGTTATTTAACAAAATGAAAATGCTAACAAGAAATTTATAAATATAAATTTATTTGTGGTTTATTATGCCACGTAAATTTTAAACAATTAATGTGAGGGAATAGAATAAAAAATCTATCTGGCAGGACTCGAATCTGAATCTCCTGCTTTTCGGGCCGGTATGTTTCCATTACACCACCGGGACGAGCCAGATAACTTATTACACACCCAACACACTAGCGAGAGCCTAACCCAGGAGAAAGACGAATATACATCGTCCTATGCTCGAAGGAGCTGACATTATCTAGCTATTTAACGACTCTCGTTATTTACATTTTTTGTTTCAAAAAATAAACATGAAAGATCCTACAAAATTCTCATTATTTTGAGGCATTACTTTTAAGAAGTCATTATGCAGCACAACCAGGCTAGTAATCAAATTTTTAATTTCCTACAAACTTGAACTGATTAGAAGAATTATTGAATCATTTTCAAATTTTAAAATGATATAACTCTCTGATTAAGGATATCACTAGTATCTACCCTTTTAAATATTGGAAATATTATTGGTTAGTTGAAGGCTTTCAGCACTTTTCCAGACTTGAAATTCCCATTGTAAATATTCAGCACTTTTCCAGAAATTCTAGAGCTGAACATTTTAAATGCGCATTCTGTCAGCTTCAGGGGCATATTGCTTCGGACTAGTTCAACACACTCTGAGGATCAGCCAAGGCCAACAGTCACTATTTCTTAAATGATTTAAAATGTCTTACTTGATCATACTAAATATTCAGTATTTAAAGCTGTTATTTTGTTTCTGTAATAGAATATTACTTGCAAAAGCTCATAAAAAAACAAATTTTATATCCTGCATTTCATCAATAAAAATATGTCAAAAATATTACAAAACAAATTGAGATAAAAAACTGCATAGTAGGTAAATGGCCTAAAAGTACAATAGAAAAAACCACTGAATCTTATCTATAATTACAATATTTTATCTGTGATAAGTTCATCACTACTTCAATTGCTCTGCAACAATACACCCAAATATTTATGCACACACCGTGAAGATACAAACCAACAATATAAATAATTAATCCTGTATAGATTTAGAATCTTTAAAAAAAAAAAGAATATTTAACATTTAATTTATTTTAAACCTAAATAACCCGGATAATATAACTATAATGGTATACATTTTAAGATGTCAATGTGAGTTAGACCAGCATTTGGACATTCCTAAACTCAAATGTGCCATTTAATTATGTCATAGTAACATAATCAGCCAAGAGTAGGTCATATGAAGGCTTTCGCAATAACCCAGTTCGATATAACTAAGATAATGCACTTTATAAATGCAGAAAGAAAAAATCGATTTAAAACTTTTGCCACTTTCCATACCCAAGTTAGATTATGCAGAATATCATGAGTCAGAATCAACACATTTCTTATTGGGTAATTGATGAATATCTTTTCCATTGAAGGTCTATTTCTAAACAATTTTCATAGGTATAGCTGAAAATGAAACCTTCAGTTAGAGCTGATATTTGTAGTTCCCATTAAAAAATTGGGGGATAGCTGGCTTTCTAATCTCCAGTTAAATTTGGTAGATACCTGAGTTCCAGGGTTAAACTTAGGCTAATCCTCAACTCAATGATGGAAAACATTTCACTGTTTAACTGCTATAAAGACCACTCTATCAACCATAACCTTTATTTCCTCAAAACCATAATACTTTGCTGCAGAGATAAAAATATAAATATATCACTACAAACTTAAATCAATTATTTAGGTATCTGAAATAATTACAAGTCTTTAGATATAGTTATAACTTCAACAAAGAAACCTTCCATTTATTACCCTAAATAACCAACAAAACATGAAAATGACTAGTATAATTCAGGTTTCACGAAATCAATTAGAAACAAAAATGAAACTATAACATAATTTGAAGATTCAATGCCTATTTTAAAAAAATCATAAATGCTATAGATCCTAACCTAAATTAATATCATTAAGACGATTAGAAAGGTGTCCAGAATTTTCAAACATTTCGAGAACAAATAATTTAATCAAGGTTACCTGCAAGTTGTTTTTCCAACACCACCTTTACCACCAACAAAAACCCATTTCAATGAATGTTGTTGAATAATGTTAGATAATGAAGGCTCCGCAGCAACAATATCTTCTTCCATACTAACACCAGCCATTTTAAAGCAAATGTAATTAATAAACTAAAAGGTATGATCAGAAGTCAAAAATTGACAGTACATGCCAATGTCGGCATTCAAACTTGCAAATAGTCCGCTACCGAGCAACCCACAACCATAGAGTAGAGAGAATATCTACTCTATGACTATCACTTATTTCTATTGGCAAAGAGGTTAGCCTCTCAAGAGGTATACTAAGTACGTTTTAAAATTAGGCTGTAGATATTAATTGTTTAGTATTACTGATTGGAGTCTTTGATAGATTATGTCATTTAATTAAATGAGTATTCTTATTGAAAATTTAAAAATAATGCAAATAATGATTTCCATTTATGTATATATACATATTCAATTTATAAAATACTAATAAATATAAGCTTTCTAATATTCCTTTGTGTGTGTGTTTGTGTTAGCCTCCCTTTAAACCACTTAGGATCAAGAAGGATGGAGCTATCTAAAGGTTGCCACCCCATTCTAAACATCCATGTTTCAGGACAAGCTTTTATTTAAAGATAAAAGCTTGCCGTGGGCGGGGTTTGAACCGGCAATGTCATCATTGCGAGACCCATAGGATTCTCTGAATTACCCTGGTGCCCCTTATTCATATTTTACAACGACAAATTTCCATTTTTGTAGGTAAGCTGAAGTAATTTTTCACATTGTCCGGTTATTTTCAGATATCTTTGTATATGCATACCAACCACCTTACTGTAATAACATTAAAACTTGTTATAATCAAGTATAAAATTCAAGAAATTAAATTGCTTAAGAATGCGTATGATATGTTAATAAGAATTTTGTTCCCTCTCATTAATTGTTTAAAATTTACGTGGGATAAAAAACCACAACCAAATAAAATATTTATAAATTAAAAATTAAATAAAGTAAATGACGAGAGTCGACAAATAGTTTGAC
>KZ809041.1:31756-45628 GCA_000696205.2 Oncopeltus fasciatus | reverse complement strand
TTATTCATTATGCCTGTGAATTTATATATATATAAATAAATACATATATGTATGTATGTATGTCTGCATGTACAGGAATGTTTCTGTGTGTTTTTCATTTGCATATATACAGTTCTTTCAACTAAATTTGATGAAGTTTTACCTTAATTGATAACAGTATGTATTTTTACATTACGTTTCTAGGTTATAGCTAATCAGCCAATTCCCCTAGTCGGTGATAATCAACCTACTACTGGTAGCTTCGAATCTGCCGAATTTTCAGAAGAAGAATGGGAAGAAAACTGGGATGCTTTTGCTACACCCACTATCGATAATACCAAAGTTGAACAATCAGCCATCCATTCAACTATATGTGAGTTGCTTATTTGCAATAAAATTATTTTATACTATTAAGAAATTCTAAAGAAATGAGACTATTGTGGTTGCATAATTGGGTTTTGACCTCAATAATATTATAAATAATTATAATTATTTTCAAGCGACTTTTTTTTATTACTTTTTTTATGTGTAACTTTATGCATAGCTTTTGAATCCTGTCTTAAATTATAATAATTCATTGTATAAAATAGAGGATCTAGATAGATTAGAATTGCTTACTAAATCAAAGGCTCTCCAGATTCTTAAAATCTAACTATAAATCCTACTGATTCACCTCTATTATATAGATTATAATCATATCCTTATAATTATAAGATAATATGTCTTATATGAATCCTTATCAGTTGCACTCACATATTTTGTCATGCAGTAGTCCAAACCTCACATTGTTTTCTAGGATTCTTTTACAGGTTTTTTCTGAGATTCTGGCTTAAAATTAAATTTACCTACAGCTTTCATAAATTATGATTATCATTAACAAGTACAATATTGAAGTCTAGCTGAATATTATATTTCCAAAAATTATTATTATCATGTTATCTGAATATTATACTTTGTCTCTTTCAAATAATTGACGAAGAGAAAATTTGGACTTACAAAAGCAGGTCATTCTTTTTGTGAATAGGGTTGATTTTTGTTTTATATAAATTTTTTGTCCTCCTCTCTTTTTTTTTTTTTCCAGATTGACACAGTAGAATCAGAGGTGCTTGAATTAGGTTTTCTAAATTAATCCCTCCTATATAAAACCTTAGACTTTTGACTATTTTCATCTAGAGGTTCCAGTTCCTTGAATAATGAAGGCCAAAAGGAGCATTTATTCTAAATTTTGATTGGAATTAATCAATTTATTATGCTTCTTTCATACAGTTTTTTATTTTATTTTATTTATTTATTTTGTAGCTACAAATCAAGAAGATAATGTACCTGTAATCACAAGAAAGAACTTCAATAGATATTCTATGTTTGTTAAAACTGGAGGAGAAAGCTACTTTCTTGGCAACTCTCAAAGACTAGTACCTGAGAATGAACAAATATCAATTATTGAGACTGTAAATGGTGTCATGTGGAGTCCAATCACTGATCCCTATGTGTGTATTGTTGCTTCACCAAAAAAAGAATCCAAGCTTAAAGGTCTTAAGAGTTACATTGCTTATCAAATTACTCCCTCTGTAAGTATTAATTTTCCATTGTTATATTCATATCTCTTATCAGACCATTATTTTGTGGAAGGGTAGTCTTATTGATAAATGTATTGGTTTTATTATTTAAAATAGATATTTTAAATAAATCAGTTAATCTTTGCAAGACTGCTGCGATGATATCTGCACCAAGCAGTCTCCATGTAGGATGTTAAATAAAATACATTAATTTGATGGTGAAAATAGGTATGAGAAGCAAACTGGTTCATGTACAATTTAATATACTTTATGAAATTCACATTTCTGTAAGATTTATTAAAACTTATGAGCTAGGATAAATTTTATGATTTGTTGAGTTAAGAATTGCCATTTGTAGGCACAAACTAAAGTAGATAAAAATAAAAATAATGAAAAAGATGAAGCAGATTATATATATAAATATATTATTATACTACTGTTGGAGACTTACTGAATAAAATTTACGTTTCCTTATGGTCAACCTGTTGAGTAAAAATTAATGAAGATTCTGAACAATAGGAATTATAGCATACTTAAACTAATCAAATGAAGACAAGCGAGTAGAATATAAAATAAGATAGATCTGCAGGAACTAATTTTAGAAATTTTTTCAATAACCTTGTAGGCTTAATTTGATTTCTTAAGTTGAAAACCTTAATAATAAATATTTCTTTTACAGTTCAATAATATTCAAGTTTCAAGACGGTACAAGCATTTTGACTGGCTTCATGAGCGACTTGAAGAAAAGTACAGTATTACTCCAATTCCACCCCTTCCAGATAAACAGTTTTCAGGTAACAAATATATTAAATCTGGTTGAAAAAATAAATGCATGTTTTGGTGCTCATTATACATGGGGGATGTGTGATAGATCATGACAATGAATACTCATGACTTACATTTAGACCAACTACAAACATCCACAGGAACCACTAGCCTTTAAAGCAAACTGCCAACTGTATACTTTTAATTTTATTTAAAATGATTAGCTAAATTAAGTTCTTCTAACTTCTTTGAGAGGAAAAGGTGTTTTTTTTTTGTTTTTTTTTTCTTTGGGGGGGGGGGAGGGGGAGTTATTATAATCTAGATAGAGTGTCAATGACTTTACATTTATCCATTTGAAATTTTGGCAAAGTTCTTTACTACAATTTTATTAATTGCTTTATTTTCAGGTAAATTCAATCATTTTAATTTTTAGGGAAATATATTTTTATGTTTAATTTCAAATTCACCTTAGAGAGCTAAGGAAAGTTAATTTATTTAATCTTTCTTAATACCTATTTTGATTCCATCATTTACAGAAACAATAACTATTAATAAACCTGAGATATTTATGAAACATAATTGTCAGGATAAGACTGACTATTAAAAAATGGCGATTATTCCAACTTATTGATGCTTGTTTGGTTCCATGTATGGACTTTTGCCATAAACAAATATTCTACTTGTCTTTATTCTCATCGGACAAAATCAAGTGCAGATTATCTTCTTGAGGTTTAAAAAAAAAAAAAAAAAAAATTGTCATCGTAAATCTATAAAATGGTTCTTGAACCATAACCGTGACCATAAATCTACTGGTCATCCTTTTGTTAATACTTTTAAAGGACATCTATTAAGCACATTAATGATGACATAAGCTGCCTTAATCCAAAATTGATTATTTAAATTGGAACCCTTCAGCCTACATATACAAGAGTTGATGAGAGTTTGTACACCGAGTTTTTTCTTATTCTTGATTATTTTGTTCTGTGTTTCTTGGGATGGTATATTCTATTTGAATTCCTTTTTAGCTATATTCCCCACCCCATTATCTCAATATAATCATAATATTTTCATTTCAAATTGTGTACCTTCCTCTGCTTTATATTCTTGAAATTTTTCAAGTACTTCAGGTCCCTTAAAAAATAGGTACATATATATATATATATATATATATATATATATATATATATATATATATATATATATATATATATATATATATANGTGTGTGTGTGTGTGTGTGTGTGTGTGTGTGTGTGTGTGTGTGTGTGTGTGTGTGTGTGTGTGTGTGTATGTATGTAAATATATTTCTTCAATTTATTGTTCTCAACTTATTAGATAAAATCCAGAATTCTATTTTGTTTCTTCTATGATGGCATTAAAGTTCTTTCTTTTTTGCTTCCTTCTAATGCAGATGTAACAAAAAGTTTAAGGTGGGAAGTATAAAGGGTGGCACACTCTCTATGTAGAATACCAGTATTTTATGAAGAAATATTTAAATTAAATAAATATTTTTGACTATTATTTTCCAAAAAGAGTCAGATAATACATTTTTGAATTTTCATTTACGATTTTGACTGTTGTCCCTTCAAAAATGACTGAATGGATATCTTTGAATCTTAGTTACTGATATAAGATTATATTCTGGCCATCCTTCTGTCAATTATTGGCATCTAAATTGTCGTCAGACAAACACTGAATAATGATATTCCTAGTCTTTATGTCATTAAGTTTGAAATCTTTCAATTCCTTTTTTACTTCCGCTGGGCTTAAAGTTAGGAATAGTTTATGCACTTTATTTTTTTCCAAGGTCAACATAACTATTGTAGGTTATTAACTCTCCTTCTTCCTTCTCTAAAGATTCTTAGTCAAGAAAACCCTTATGACATTAAAAAAACTCATTTGACCTCAAAACACAACTTGAATCCCTACTTATCCCAAAAGTCACCTCTCTTCACTAACATACTCATTGACAAAGCCCTCCAAATTGATTACAATCCAAGGCTTAGCCGGCCCACCTACCTTGTGTCTCTTTCACTTTTTTAGTTGTACTTCAGGCTATCTCATTTAAATAGGAAATTACTATAACTTAGTTCCCGATATTTCCGATATTACTCTCAATGATCTCCTAGACTCCATCCTGCCATCCTTTCGAAACGTCATCTTGTTCCTTAAAAAATGATAATAAATGAATAAATGTTGATAATCTGTTCCTCATTCTTCATATAGAAAAAATCTCCATTCATAATAGGTAGGTGAACTTTCTGCACATTTTTTTATTGTTTTCCTAAGCATTTCATATTAAATTACTTTCAGTTACATCCAATTTTATGTAATAACAATGTAAATAATATATAAATTTTTTTGTGGTATTTAATCCCACGTAAAATTTAACAATTTTTAGTGCAAGGGAACAGAATAAAAAATCTAACTGTCCCAGCCAGGACTCGAATCTGGATCTCCTGCTATCCGAGCCGGTGCATTTACCAATTATGCTACCAGGACAAGTCTGATAAGCTATTAAATTCCCCGAAACGTCAATGATTTAAATGAAATTAAGCTGAAGAAACGTCGGGAGATACTAAAAAATGCATTTCTTTAAATTGTATTTTTTTGGATCAACATTGACCGAATCCCAACAAATTCTCAACTTATAATCTCTACAGTCAATAAATCTCCATTTGAAAATAAATAAAAGCATTAGATAATCTCATATAATTTTTAAAAGAAGCCAAAGAAAAAAGAAATCCAAAAAACTTGATGGTACCGAAACATTTTCTCTGACTAGGGCACTAAGAGAACCACATTTTAATTAATTCTTGCCTTAGGATCAGATGTTGACTCTTCTACGACAATGAGTGAATGTACCATGGGATGACATGTGTCCCATCCTCAGTTAATATAAATTGACATCTCGTTTCAGCCCCAATCTCTTAAAAAGTATCTGCATTTTTATTAAGGAAAAAGTAATAGTTGGTTTATTTAAGAATCTGCTTTAATTTCTGCCTTTCCCTTGGCCAATAACTTATTCTATGTTGTGTACCTTCACCATTATACAATAGATGCAAGGGAATAGAATAAAAAAAATCTTACTACCTCAGCCGGGACTTAAATCCGGATCTCCTGCTTTCCAGTCAAGAATGCTAACCATTATATTTTCGCTCCATTCTAAAATATAAAAATGACAATTTGGGACTATGATTCTTTAATTCCACTCATCAAAAACATTGTATTTGGTGTTACCTCATTTTGTATAAGAAAAACTACTGCATAATTTTGATGTTACAGAATGGCAATACTAATGTACAGAATAGTTTGTTGTAAAACGACTTAAAAAACAGCTTAATGAATGTTAATAACAGCCGAAAATGGTAGTGGCCCATGGAGGGATAAATTATTGTGGCAAACATATACTATTATTTGATGTGAATTTCAGGCCTTCATCAGGGCTGAATATTAAAAAGAAATGGGAAATAATATAAAAACATGTCTATATGTCATAATCTAACAAAGAAAAATAAATGGATGTATAGAAATTTGTGTAATCAACTATATAAAATGGATGCTGAACATATTGGAAAGAAAACAAAAAAAATTACAATATTCTGAGAGTAGCATAACAAATAGGGCAATGGGGAGAGAGATTTGTGCTGAACTATGTCTAAATCATGACTGATCTGTTTTTTAAAATTTTATGAGGCCGTTGTGGAAGAAAAGGGAAACGGATGTAAAAAAAAAAAAAATTAATTAATAAAAAAGCTATGAGGTGATTTTTGTTTTAAGATGTAAAAAATATTACTGTGTGTGAAAGAAATATAGTCTTGGTCTGTTTGCCACTGATGGGGTTTCATTCTAAATTTGTGTGAATAGACTCAGCTAAAACAAACAACAAAGAAAACTAAAACAAAAACAAAGAACTTCATAAAATGAAGAATCAGCAACCATCAACAGGGCATTAAAAATTAAAAAAACCCTGTATGGCTTTTTCAAAACACTGTCCTACTAACAAACACTTCTGACTTTGACAAATTCACACTTCTTGCGACTGAACCCAACCTTGAGAAACGACTTCAGCTGAGTCTATTCACATATATATTTAGAATGAAACCCCATCAATGACAAAGCTGACAAAGGCTATATTTCTTCCAAATACAGTAATATTACTGTATACATACAGTATTTCCCCCCCCCCCTTATCCCACTTCCCTACAGTGGTATTTCCATGAACCTAAAGCCATTTAAACCCTCTTATCCATTATACCCCACTCCTACATCCGTTTTCTGTTCCTTCCATAACGGTAAAATGAAATGTAAATTTTTAAAAACAGATCAGTCACTTCCCATCACCGTATTTGGTATATTACTCTCAGAATATTATAAATAATTATTTTTTCTTTCCAATATGCTCAGTATCCATTACACACATTTCTATATATGCATTTATTTTTCTTTGTTAGATTATGACATATAGACATGTTTCTATATTATTTTGTATGTTTCTTTTATATATTCAGGTCTGATGAAGGCCTGAAATTGAGGCCGAAATGTTGGTTAAAATAAAAACTTTTTTGTTACAAATTAATTTTTAACTCTTCAACTACCAAGACCGAATTCCTGACAATCCTCTCTTCACATTATCTATTACTTTTTAGGAATTAAGCTTTATAAATATTATATTTTCAGGCAGATATGAAGAACAATTTATAGAGCGCCGAAAAAATCAGCTTCAAGCCTTTGTTGACTATGTTTGTCGTCATCCTGTTCTTTCAAGGTAAAGTAGGAGTAATTTTTTATTTTATTTTATTTTTTTGTGTCCTTCTATAGGTTAAGTTAACTTTAAGAGAAGGGATTATTGAAGAATGAAGAAAATTTATGTTTAAGCCATTTTCAGAAACCAAAACCAGGTTTAGCAATTATTATATTATATATATAGTGATTGAGGAGAACATAATATTAACTAATCTTAATGTATTCTTTAAGTATTCTAGTATTTGGGGTGTTGAAACAAAAAAAAAAAGAAGAAAAAATTGAAAAAATTCCTAGACATCAGGATTTGCCATAAAATGCAAAACTTTCATTAAAATTTAGCGATTTAGCGACATTTGTGGTGAATATACTGTATTGAAGCAACTAGGGAACGTTAATGATTTTGTACAAAAAAAGTGTACTTCCCATTCTTCGGAATCCATCTTAGAGATCAAGATAAAGTTTGGGCGCCTCTTAAAGTGTGTAAATGGTGTATTGAAGACCTTTGAAATTGGTTTAAGGTTAAGAAAAAGCCCTTTCATTTTGTGATACCTATGGTATGGCGAGAGCAAAAAACCGATAGTGACGATTGTTACTTTTGCTCATGCGTTGTGAAAAGGTACAATGCCAAATGGAAACATACCTTTTCATACCCAAATTTCCCCTCATCAATTTGTCCCTTCAACAGTTTGTCAGCACCCTGAATCTGTCATAGAAAGAAGGTTGGATTGCTTTTACAGATGTCGATAAATTTTTAGGCATTACAGAGAATCCAAATTATAAAAAAAATTGTGGGTGAATGCCAAGGGCATTTCAAGCTTTAGGTTGCCAATTGAGTTTAAAAGTGCATTTCCTCCAATCCTACCTTGACTACATTCCAGAGAATTTACCCTGAGTAAAGAACAAGGTGAAAGATTTCATCAAGGCATAAAAGAGATGGAGTAAAGGTGCCAAAGAAAATGGAACATACGATAATGATTGATGACTATTGTTGGATGCTTACGAGAAACATCCCAGATGCTCACAAATGAAAATGCATTAAGAGGACCCTGACAGAGAAGAAGTCATTTTAGTTAGTTTTTTGAAACTTGAGTCGATTAAAAAAAAATTGATATAATTAGTAAATAAAAATATTGATTTTATAAGTTAATTTTGTTTTACTTGAAGAATTGCCATAATACCTAAATTGTCAGAAAACGTGATGTCTTATTAAAAATGGAGGCCATTTTCGGATTCAGCACACCAAAAACCATTAAAATTTTGTGGAATTTCTTGAACAGCTCTTAGAAACTTTATTTTTTTGTTGACCTGTTGACTAGGTTACAGTAGGAAGATTTATTAGATCTTAGGGGGTGTATTAGTGTTTTAAATTACAATTAGTTTAGCAGTAATTATGGTCAATTTTATTTCCAAATACAAATTTTATTAATATTTTTAAAATTTTATCATTGAATTCTGAAATGTTAGGGAAAAAAGTATGCTACAATAAATGTAGTCATTCAATAGGAACTAATGGAGTGTGTAAAATAATAGGATTTGTCTTGAGGAAGATTTTGGAATTAATGTAAAATTTAAGAGCTATGTTAAAGATTTAAATTTTGTAATAATTTCATACTTAATAGTGAAAATTCTAAATTTTACTATTCTTATAAATTATAAATATATTTATGATATGCTTCAGAATTATTCTAAATTAATTATTTATTTACTTATTAAATGAGTTAAGATACTCCACTCACATTTAATTACTGTTTCTATTTTTTAATAATACTATTAAAAAAAATACTTGGCTGTTAGTGTGGTGAATTCTTACTCATCTTAACAATGTTTATTTTAGGTCGTCTGTTTGGGAACACTTTATCACATGCACAGATGAAAAAGCCTGGAAATTTGGCAAACGTAAAGCAGAAAAGGATGAGTTTGTTGGTGCTAGTTATTTCTACGCAATAGAGGCTCCTGAAAAAAGCATCAATCAATGTGCTTTGTGAGCTTAAACTAATTTAATTTCTATTTGTTCTAGTTAAGTCTTTAAATACTTCTTCTTAATCGCTTTCTTTTATTTATTTATATTTTTTCCTTTTCAAGAGAGCAGGAAATACTGAGTTGTGAGCAGTTAGTTAAAAATATAGATGGTGCTGTGAAGCAACTCATGGATACTGTATCTGATAATATAAAACACCATAAACATTATAAAGAGGAATACCAAAGGATTGCATTAGCCTTCAACACATTTGCAGCTGCATGGGGTGAGTGATGTGTCTAAAGTTGATTTATTTTGTTATTCAGTTCTTCTCAGTTCAATATTTTCATAACTTGGCTTGTTCTGTATTTTGTCTGACTTCAGTAGATTTTTTTTCCAGTAGTGGTATAATTAGTAGTATTGTTAATATTTTTTTTTTTTTATGCTACAGTATTTTAATTTTTGTGTGAACTCTCCAATATATACCTTTCCACATGATAATCAGATTATTCTGTAAGAATTATTCTTAATATCTTATTATACTTTGGTTTTATTTTATTATTCTTTTTCTTGCCGAATGAGATCCTTACCATAATACTATTTGTTTATGTTATGTTACTGCGATGTATTTTTTTCCAAATTTTTTTTTTCATGAAATGTTTTCTATTGATTATCTTTTGTCACAACAGACTCCGTATACAATTAATATGGGACCTACTAATTTATAATTCTTTTCTTGTTTATTGTTTTGGAAATAAGAATTTGATTTTAGTGTTTATTTTCATTTCCTATTTCAATAGATTCTATTACATTAATATTTATCTTATTTCTTCTATTATCTTTGTAAATAATAGAAGAAATGAGGTTTAAAGAGTGACAAACTTAAATAAATTTTAACTTATTTATTCTGTACCTTAACTTTATCCAAAGTTTTTTCCCTTTTATTGCTACAATTTGATTTTTTCTGTTTGCTTTTAAATTATTCCTTCATTAAATTTATTCATTATGCTGAAAAGGTAAAAGGTCTGAATCAAATTTTAAACTTATATGTGACTTTAAAACAATAATTTAAATTATACATTCTTCCCAAAAAGTTATTTTTTTAATGATGAAAATTCAATTTATTATTAATTTTAACATTTTTCATAAATGTGATGTAGTAGCTTTTTGAATTAAACTATTAAATAATTGTCCCATGCTATCCATATACTTAATTCAGTAAGGGCACTACACTTCACCTTAACATAATTTTCCTCATTGTTGAGATGAAGGTTATGCTTGGCAATTGTTACTTTTGACAGTGTTGCCAGTTGATTTTAATTGGAATAATTAAGTATAAATTGTTTGCTGGCAGAACTGACATGCAACCAAAAAATTATCTCACCAAAGATTAAGTTTCCTGATATAAAATCAAAACCTCGTGTGTGGACTTTTTTCTTGTATTGTGGACTGTTGAGCTACCTTTTGTTTATTAATATTTTTAGGATCGGACAAAGAATATCTTTATTTTATTTTTATTATTGTCTTTCAAAGTTATTTTCTCTTTATGTGTTCTCAAGTGATAAATAAAGTTGATTATTATTATTACCAGTTTTTCTTGTTTTTATCTCCAGCATCCTTCAAAGTGGTGACCCCGAGTCTTAAAAATGAAGGACGAAGATCAGAAGGAGATCACGCCCGCCGAAGGAACACAGGTGAGCGCAAATAGCCTAAGGGCTAATATTAGAATCCCTGCATTTTGGAGAGCAGACCCAGAATTATGATTTTGGCAAGCCAACGCTGTTTCCGTGACCTCCAAAATTACAGGTTTGGGAATAATATTCTAACTAGTGATGGCGAACTTAGAGTTTGAAATCATAAAAGATGTTTTTGATATAGTAAAAAAAAACCACCTGCAGAACCTTTTCAGGCACTGATGAACCGGCTAATTTCTGCTTACGCCGAGTACGAAAATCAGCAAATTAGGCATCTTTAAGAAGACAAGTGCCTTGGGAATGAAGAACGCCCTTCCCTATTTTTAACTGAGCTAAAAAGGCTTGCAGGGTGTTTCATTCCTCCCAATTGCTCTATACTATGTGGTTAAAAGCACTGCTAGAAAGGATGCAAGCAACACTAGCCGAAACGCCAGAACATCAGTAGATAAGATCACTGAAGTTGCTGATCGCATCACTGTAGCTTACGACCTCAGTGTTAGCCAGGCAAGCTTAAACTCCACACAACCATGTTCCTCTTCCTTGATTCCCTACCTCGAGAAGATGATTCATAAGATGAGCCTGGAAATCAGCAAACTTAAGAATTAGATGTCACCAAGGAGGTCGAACAAATGATCGGGAATTTAGCAGTTCTGGAAGAAAAGGCAGAAAATTTTGCTTCTACCGCTACTGTTTCCAAGACAAGGCCCACTAGTGCCAATAACCCCGCTGCTGGAAACATACCACACTGTAGAAGGGAAACTAAGATCATTGGCTGAGAAGGCAGACTCTGTCACTTATATATATATCGTCAGTATCAGTCTTCCCAGCATGGCAATGAGAACTCAAAACACTCCACTAACATTATCCTTTTTGCAGCCAATGGCACACTCATAAAGACTTATGGAGAAATCAAGAGGATTTTGAATGTTGGATTTCGACGCCCACTTTATTGGTCCTTCATCTTTTTTCATCCTGGTAAATTTCAAAGGACATAAGCTTAAACATTTTAGCACCTAATGAGCAGCATTCTTGTCTTGTCTTATGTCTTCGCTTATCTCCACAACATACTGTTAGCTTGGGAATCAGAAGAAGAACATTGGACACACTTGGAACAGGTCTTCAGGCGATTGGAGTTTTCCAGTACAGTCTAACCATGAAGCCGCTCAAGTCAGAGTTCTGTAAACCTAAAGTTTTATTTTTAGGGTTCCTGGTGAACTCTCGGGGTATCAAACCCCTCCCAAGAAAGGTGGAAAAAATCACTGAGTTCCCTTGTTCTATCACCAAGGGTCATATTTGGGGCTTACTAGGGATGATCAACTTCTATTTTATTGCTGAGGAGTGAGTTCTTGAGGGACCAGTCTACTGCTTTTTCTCTCTTTTCCCATGGAAAGTAGAAGGCGACTAAAGTATCATTCAACACAACTCACTCCCTGGTAAGTTCATAAGTAATTGTGGAGGGATTTGAGTCAATAACTTCTTGCAGAATCTCATCAACATCCATTAATGGTCCCCCAGAGCACTTCTTCCTTTCCAATGTCGTATCTCCAAATTTTTGATGGGTTTTAATTTAAATTTTTCAAACGAATGTCGTGCAGTACGCTGGTCAATTTTCCCTTCATATAATTTCATTCATTAATAATTTCACAAGTTGCTTCAGAGGCTGTGAAATTTTCTTTCCACTATTGCCTTAAAATTGTTAAAATTTTATAGGGCACTGTTATGTTTCTTCTTTGAAACAAATAACTAAACTGAGGTTGTTTTTTTTAAGAAGGCTAAACAAACTTAGAGAATTTGGAGGTAAATTGTTGACTGTCAATATGCTATTATGATTTTATTTTAGGAGCTAATTGTCCTCTAATAAAAGTGGTTCTAATATTTATTCATTTAAAAATTTAATAAAATAAAGTTGTCAGGAATTCTTCAACTACCAAGACCGAATTCCTGTCAATCCTCTCTTCATAAAACTTAGAGAATGTTCTAAAGGGATTATTAAGTATTAAATAGGTTTAAAACATGTACATTCCTTTGAAATCTTGAATTTGATAAAACAGTTATTTTTATTAATGCACTTTTTTAATAAATTGCTCTCAAGTCTCTATAGACATATTTTTAAACTTTCTTGGGGGTTTATGGAGCTGAAATATTTATGTTTGACATTTGTCCAGGCCTAATCTGTTTGAAGCTTGCTAAGCATAGTTATTTGAAAATGTTGCAATAGTAATGGTAGTTTCTTCTAAATCAATTTATCATTACATATAATTTTTTGGTACTTAATGGGTATATTTGAATAATATAAAAAATATACCCATTAAAGTTTAAAATATTTAAAATTTAAAACCTGCAAATTCTAAAATAGTGTCAAAAACTTTAGTTCATTAAATTTTTAAATGAATAAATATCAGAACCATTTTTATTAGAGGATAATCAGCTTCTAAAATAAGTCATAAAAGATTTTTTTAGCTGATGTAATACTTTTTATTAGTGCTTTTATTAAGTAATTTCAACTGATTTTTAGCCTGTTTTGGCTCATTTTAACTTTCTACTGAGTAATTAACCTCTGGTATAGTTGTTCTGTTTAACTGAGTTTAGTCTTACAAGTATATATTTTTCCTTATTTTATTTCCAGATGTTGGAAATGAGCCATTGTCAATTGCAATCAAGAAAGTGGGAATTAATTATAATGAAATCAGTTGGTTGTATGAAGAACAACCTAAACATGATTGGGAGCCATTTGGGGATATGTTGCACTTATATAAAGGAATCTTGTCATCTATTCCTGAAATATTTTCCATTCATAAAGTTAGTATTTAAAATTCATACAATAAACATTTGATTTCTAGTTATTTATGTTTTCTCTGTGTGAATGATAAATCTATTTTCTTTAGGTAAATAAAAATTATGGAGCCACATGGTCTTGATATTTTATTTCAACTTAAGAAAAATAATAAGGAAAGAAAGTAAAAAAAAAGATCCATAATAATTTTTAATAATGATTATCAATCACAGTTTGCCTTTTTCATTAATCATTTTATGTTTTTGATTTTCAAAAGATTATTTATCATAAATTAATAGCTCTTTAGGGTTTCCTTCTTTAACCATGTCAGTATTTATATATTATAATATAAAAATAATATTTTTTTTAAAAGAAGTAGCCAAGATACAAACGCTGTTTCCG
>KZ809040.1:31313-61207 GCA_000696205.2 Oncopeltus fasciatus | reverse complement strand
AAAATATCATGTCATTATATTGTCATTATCAAATATAAGGAATCCTTGGCACTCACGAAAACAACCTTCAAGGCTGAGTAATTATATTTTCATGAACGGCATTGCTAGTGAACCGACATGAAGCCTTATTAAATGTCCATCTTCTAAGTATATCCTGCTAGGGGATTTCTTCGGAGGATCATAAAAGAAGAGCTTTAGCGAATGATCTTCATGACTAAGCCTGGGGTTCAGGGGAGTCATGTGTTTCAAAATGTAACTAAGCGAGTAGAAACGTGGGGAAAAAATGGAAACAATGTAGGGTAAAATAAATGAGAAACAGTAACAAACCTCTGCAGTTCAAACATTTTTTTTTTTTTTTTAATGTTTTGAAAGCACTCTTTCTATTTCAAATAAAGATACTATAGTCAATAATTGAGCATATTTTCGCAAATCCTTGGAGAAGTTCGTTAATGGCTGAAATTAGTGAAGTGAAAGGGAGTGGGGGGGTTGGGGGGAGTGGCGGATGGGGGGGAGTTCGAGCTGGACTAAATTGAATCATCGATTTTATAACGTTAACGTTCTTTTACATAAAAATAAATAAATAAAAAACATTTATTATAAAAAAAAATTTAAGAATATTGACCGTTTCTCCCTTTCTTCCTTTAAAAATATTTTAGAGCCAGCCANTTAACAGAATGTAATAAATAAAAAACATTTATTATAAAAAAAAATTTAAGAATATTGACCGTTTCTCCCTTTCTTCCTTTAAAAATATTTTAGAGCCAGCCAGCTAGGGAACATATCTTTTACTCTCTTTCCTTTCTTCTGTTTGTAAGATCATATTAGCCATATACTCCTAAATATGACCAATTTCAATGAAACAAGAGATGTATACTAAATTTACGCTGTTTCTACGTGACAGATTTTTAACATTTTTTTTTTTTTTTAACTTCAAAGAAAGGTCGGCTTTGACTACCAGTTAACTAACTACATAGGGATTTTGTAGTTTAATTTTGTTAATATGAAATTCACAACAAAACAATGATTCTCAAAATTGCAATAATAATCTTTACAACACTGTTAAATATATTGAGGAATCTAGAGGCACTTATAAATAAATAAATAAATAAATATATATATATGTAATGCAAACAGGTTAGGGGCAGTGCTTACCTCAATCCTGAAGACCGATGTGATTCCCTCACAGTTACCCTCTCGATGCCAGCTCCAGTCAGGGTAGGGCTCCAAAGCGCCGTTCGCTGTCACTACAGCAAGGGTTGCTGGAATTCCATCCTTCAGCCGTGGCATTGTCACGAATATCTTTTGGCTGGATCCATCACCTGTAAAAAGTAAAGAAGCATTAACATCCACCCTGGCATTGCTCTGGGAAATATATTTTACACCCAGCTAAGGGAAAGATTAATAGAAAAATTGATATTTTTAGTTATTGTAAACTTAATACTAAATGTGATTTTATAATATTTATGTTAGATTAAAGTTCTACGAAAAGTATGTATAATGCCACAGCCTAACTGAGGATATTCATGAATGTAACTAGAAGTGTTGAGCAGCTCTAATAACAACAGAAACTACATTCGTTTATGAGCTTTTTCTACCAACCTTTCAATAAACCCATTATTCCGTTCACCTGATAAGAGGGTAAAAGAAAGTTTACAAGGGTGGGGGGTGGCTTAAATCTTCATTTTAGTCGATAGACCAGACATAGAATATAACTGATGTTTTCTTTTCATAACTATATTACTAATAGTTTACTTTAATGGAGGTACTGCGATTCAAAAAGGAATTTCAAAACTGGGGGTGGGGGAAGGAGGAACCCTCTCTTCTTTGTTAGTAGTTATTAAGTGATGTTTATCTAGCATTTCTTTAGTCGTCCTTATCATTATAAGTAATTTTAAAAGAAGATAGTTATTTTTATGTTCCAATAGTTTTTTTTTTTTTTTTTGGATTTACCTTGCCTGAACCCCAACAAAAAACATCTAATAAAGATAATTATTGTTTATTGGCTAAGATAATTATTGGTTAATGGGTTTTTTTTAGAGATTTGCATCTGTTTTATTGCCGCTTGTTGTGAAAAACAGCGCTGGATTTCGACTTGAGCTTGAAAATGGTTTGCAAAACGGTCCAGCCTTGAACTTGAACCCTCACGACTAGTATTCCCAGCAAACCGCAGGACCCGGTTGGTGAACCTCTTGCGCACCCATCTTCAGTATTTCTTCTGAACAACAACTAATCGGTCAACATTTCTTATAAGAAGTTGACATATTTTTTTTTTTTTAATTTCCATTTTTACAGATATACATTTCACATCCTTAGAGTAACAATAGTAACATTGAGGTTCTATCATCAATCTAACAAAACAAGTTTATCTCTAAACTCAGATGTCCTACTCGTCAAGAAATGATCATCTGTGTAAGAATTTTTCTCATTAATCTACTGTAAATCAAACATATTCCGAAATAGGTTCTAGTTACACTAGTTATCCTTTGGTAATATGTTAAGTCTTTATTATCTTCATAATTAAATAATTATGCTAATTTAAAAATAAAAGACATAAACATTGCATCATAAAACAATACAATTATGTTATTAGAGTGATAATATACTAAATTACTAAATAAAATGTATTAAACTGTTTAGAACAATACTTTTTTTTATGATATATGTTTGTATAAAACCTAAGATGCCTTATACCTAATGTAATCTATTTTTCGAGTTTAGTTAAATAAGAATACATAATTAATTAAAATATTTTAAATCCGAAAAATTGAATTTAAAATAATGAAAGCATCATATATATATATTGATTATTTTGAGATAAGATTAACTATTGTATACATTTAATATAAACTTGTGTTATTCTATTTTATTTATAATTTTGATTATGGAATGTTTGCATTTGAACTTATTTATTTATTGCAAAAGTATAAATAAAGGCGTAGTATACTAAAAAAGTATACTAGTCTTTTAATTCAATAGAGTTAACAGGCAATAGTTAATTTAAAGACCTTTTCTGCATTAAATAATTGTAGGGGAATTAGAAATGAGAGTATGAATATTTTTATTGAAACTTATTGATTCATCCAGTATTTTCACAAATAAATAATATATCTAAATGCATAAAATTTGCCTTAACACCCATAATCTTAAACCCAAAGAAATTTTTATTAGCAAATCGATTTGATGATTTCGAATTATTTGCTGCATATTTATGAACTAGTGATAAATTCTTTATGAACTGTTGACAGTCCTAAAAGAGACGAAAAATAAAATAATACCCAAAATTTTAGAAATCGAATCATATGTAGTTCTCTTCATCATCATTTCATGGGATCACGAGATCACTCAAATAAACTTAAAGGAAATATTCTAATATGCTCACTTTGTATACTGAGATTCGTAAGACACTATGATTGTTTGAAAAGAGAGAGTTCTTAGACACTTTTTTAGAGAAAAAAAAAATGTTGTTGTCAATGTCTTCAGGCGTTCATGATAAGTAGAATTTCAATATGGCCGAGTGGTTCTGAAAAGCTAGCCTAAAGGATGACTAACAAGTATGTTTTCGGGAGCGAGTGATTTTTCTGATGAGAAGCTGTTTCTTCGTTCGGCGATCAGAGAAATCCAGGAACTCTTCGGATAAGGTCAATGGAATCTTTAAATTTCCATAAGGGGGGAGGGGGGAGGGGCTTATATAACAGGCACAAACGTTTTCTTAAATCGGCACATTATTTACCCCTCACTTTCCCTAAAGATTCTATCAGCGATTAGGTGGGACTGTTGGTCTTTAAGAGAGGGGTGTGATAAATATACTAATTCCTTAATTTTCAATAAATTCAATTGATAATAAGTTATGTTTTTTCCTTTAAGTGCTTCAAGAAATTATTAGAATTATTTCATATTTTTGTTATATATTCATGTTATATAAATTTGAAATTCTCTTCTACAATAGTTAATAATATAGAAATTACATATAAATTATATATAAAGACGTATATGTAATAAATAAGATCATCATCATGATAATCATTACAAAATGGCAACTTTATGTATCCGAAAAAGACGATAGCTGTTTTCTGTTATTCTTGGATCAATTTGCGATAGATATGCAAATAATTACCAATTCTTTAACCTAAATTCATTGCTTAAAATAAATTGCATGATTTAGAGAATTATTAGAAAAGCTCGTTTGAGGTATAAATGATGGATATGCCAAAAACTGTTAGAACGAAAAAATATATATTCCAAAATAATGTCAAATATGATGTGAGCTTGAAAAATCCATTGACTTCATTCTTAGAGCTGTTTTAAAATTTCACAGTTCATTTAACCCCGTAAAAATTGTCGATCAACATAATATGGAATTAGGTATCTAAAATGAAAACGCGCAACCAGAATTTCTAATTCCGAAGCTGTCTTCCCATTAATGCTGCCCATGCAATTATTTGGTAACTGATTGCTCATTGGTAAGTGAGTCGGACTTGAGTATAAAATGCAGGACTCCATGGCTAAACGCCCTGTCCTGGCAGTGACAAAGCCCTTGACCAGAGCTAGTCAGACGCGAAGCGGTATCTAGATACCGGCTTATCTGACCGCAGTAGAGAGTCAAGTTAAAGGACGACTGTCATTCCCTCCTCCCGAGCAGGTTTAGCTAGCTCTATCGAGAAGCTTCAGCTCACCGGACTTTATCCCATATATGTAATATAATAAATTGATATTACATAATTATAATACTAATAATATAATTGGCAATAAAATCAAGTAATTTCTATTCCTATAAACATCCAAACATGTTCATAAAGAAATTATTTAAGTAATCTGAAATAGTTACGAAATATTATAGCTAAAAACTTAAGTCATATTTAACAACCTGCGCTCATGAAAATATTTTTCAAAAATCATAGTTAAAAAATCATGATGTTTATTGTGGTAATGTAATCCCAAATATAATTTTTAATTTGAATCGTACAGAGAGCTAGAAAAAAAAACAACTCTCTACCTCAGCCGGAGAACGGACCCGGTTCCCCCACTATGCAGGCGAGTGCGTTAACGCCACCCAGGGAGCTGAGAATAATTTCTAGTACCCGCACTTCACTCCGAGTCTAACCAACAAGTATGACGAATATATCATCGAATAGATCATATATCGTCTAGTACTTGGTGGAGTCTTTTTTCTAGCTCCGTGCACGATTCAAATTAATAATGAAATGTGCGATTACTTTACCATAATTATCATTATGATTTGAGTGCCAGGTTGTGGCCCTTTGCCAAAACGAGAGTCTAATAAATAACTAGAATTTTTAGCTCCGCCGAGTACGTGACGATATATTTGTCATGCTTGGTGGCCAGACTCGGAGTAAAGTGCGGAGGCCAAAGTTTAAAAACTTAGGATAATTAAACGAAAGCGAATTTCTCAGCATCGCAGTTGATGAACAGTTGTATTTGAACATTTAGTTTCAGAAGAACACAAAATTTTAATGTTCCGTTTCCTTAATATTAAAAATAACTAATCCGCTACGTAAAACAAGCAGATTTCCTATATTTATTTACTACTAGCGGATTATATCCACTCTTGGAAGAGTTTTTCCCGTTGCTTGCCCACGAGTCATTTTCTTACGAGAAAACTATGAGCTACACTGATAAATCCTGAAGTGTAGTGGTTAATAACCTTATTTGAAAAAGAAAAGTGAGATATGGGGTAGTAAGCGCTATTTCTTCATTATCCTTTGTGCAGAGCCGATCCCCATTCGCAACCTTGTCTGGGTTTTCGCCATTTCCCAATCCCATATATGTCCGACTGCATCCCAGCATCGATACATATCTGTAGGAAGCGTGTCCTCTAGCCGGCCGTGACAGATCTACCGTACGGGGTATTCACTTATCTTACAGCGATTACTGCTTTAAAGGAGTGAAATGTTCGTCCCTTGGCCTTTTGTCAGGGGTAGAGCATGAAATATCCAATAAGAGAGAGGGGAAATAAATCGGTTTCGGAACTCACAATACACTTTTGCCATGAACCTTCTTCGGTCTTCGACATTTCCTTCGCAAGGTATAACCACTAAAATCTGGAACCATTTGTTCATAAAGTGTCTTTACTGACTAAAATATGAAAAAAAAAACTTGTGTTTTCCCCGCAAGTGTCAGTGAAATTTGACCAATGACAGGAAATACATTATTGTCAACAAGAATCGGTAGATGACAAGAAAAATAGTGAATATCAGACTTTATAGCATAATTAAGCGAAATTCGAATTGCGTTTAAATAAGTTAATAATGAAGGTATTGCTTAAACTGAACAAATTTGTTAATTTTATTTAATACATGACAGAAATAAGAGTAAGCGAGTTGATTTGGTTTACAGGTAAAATGGACAATCAAAAAAGAAGACGAAAAAAGTAAGGATCACATTTCTGGGTATTTCTTTTTTTTTGGGGGGGGGGAAGGAGAGGTCGCATAATTGTATAAAAATTACATTAGATTAGGACATTGTATACCTAATATATCTTAATTTTCCCCCAACCCGAAATAAATATAATGAGAAATCAATAATTATTTGTTACATATTTTTCATTTAATTTCTCTATGATTCTTTCCCAATTTCATCCAATTACCAACGATTTTAACTGTTTGTGAAAAACAGCCAAAATAACAATTTTGATTCATTTTTTTAAAATACTACAGGAATAGATAAACGTGGGAATTTTATATATTTAAAAAAAATCGAACTTTAATTTGGGTTTTCTCATGAAAGATCGGTAAAGAAGTGTTGAAATTATGAAATTAACAAGTTCTTCCACTATGAACGCGTTGAAATGAAATTCTCAGAAATAACTGGTACTCCTCATCGTAATATACAAAAGACAATTTTGAAGAAATTTGAAAAAGAACTTTAAGGTGGATGACGTAAAAAGGGGAGATGAGATTTAGTAATGGAATAAATAGGAGTTAGGTTTAGTATGAAATTATAAGCAATTAAAAAAAAAAAAATTCTGGATCTATTTGGAGCCCACTAATGAAAAATAAGTGTCCTACTTTACTTTGATTAACTATACAAAATAAATAATACATTCCAATCTTCTAGCAAGCAATAACAAAATCATGAGGAAATTGACCGACTAATGAGAACTCAATATGTCAACACAGAGAGAATGCTGTACCCGGTCAGTCATTTCTGTAAAAAGACTTAGTCAATCCACTGATTTAAACTTAAACCGAATTCCAAGAGAACATTTGATGCTTAAGTATTTTCGATGAGTGGAGGACCGCTTTATAACAGGGACGCTGAATTTCCTAAATTCAGAAACAAAAAGGGATGGCTTCCTACTTACGTCCATTAGAAATTTCCATTCAGAAAATTCCCTCTTTAACAAGGACTGAATATTGAATAGAAGCTGAGTAAACTAAGCAGGTTTCTCATGTATGATTTAAAATTTAAGTAGATGATATTAGATAAATGAGTAGATCTTAAAAGTCGGGGAGGACAATTAGGGTAAAAGTCACTATGGCCGGTCGGAAAGGAATATACGGGACCTTTGTAGTTACATTCATGATTTTCCTTCATAAGTTATCGAATTTTTCCGAACAATAATAATATCGACAACAATATACAATTAATTCATTCAACTTTTCCAAACTGAAAGCTTTAATGAAAATTTAGGGAGTGTATTCTAAAAAGAATTAGGCATTTCAACCTTACAAACTACACTCATATATGTTTTGTTCAATAGAAATGTATCGTAGAATGATATAGAATGTAAATCTGAGTTAAGGAAACTAAATTTTATTTTATTATTTTGTTCTTTAAGCATATTATGCACAACAATTGTTTTTTCCTGACTAACTGCAATTAAAATTATTATGACGAAATATTGGATTTCGTCAATCTTTTTACTTCCCCCTTCCTCTTCAATTAATATAAGCTCATAACGGTTCAACCTACGGTTGTAATAAAGAAGTTAATGAAAAGAAGAATTCCATTCCTTCATTAAAAAAAAAAAAAGAAAAAAAGGAGGAATTACACTGTAAACTGAATCTTTTGAATCGAGGATTTCCATCTTGTCTAACAATAAAAGTTAGGAACTCTTTATTTTGATTCCTTTTTCATCTAACGTATTTAAACTATTTTAATAAATTAAAATTATTAGTTGTAAGGGTGGTATTGCAGGTAAGGAACTTGACAGGTTCAGTAAAAAATGTAGCCTTCCTGCTTCTTTAAAAAACTTTATAGCTAACTTTTAAGCGATAAAGTTTTAAAAAAGCAGGAAGACAATATCTTTTACATATTAAATAATGAATTAATTGTGGAATCATAGCTGGGAATCGAACCCAGGTCTCCTACTTTCCGGGTAGGCGTGCTTGACCTCTGCACCACCGAGGCAGCCTATATAATTTTTCCTGTTGACTCGGAGTGATGTGCGGGGAATTGGAGAGATTATATGGGCTTCCTCGATTGTGCAGAGGTCAGGACGTCTACCCGGAAAGTTGGTGACCCGGGTTCGATTCCCGGCAGTGGTAGTAAGATTTTTTTCTGGCTCCCTGTGCATTTCTTATACATTTTACTGATCCCATTATAATAAAATTATTTTAAAAATATAAAAATAAACTAGAGGCTATAAGAAGTTCATTGATCTAATTTGAGGCACATACATAAAAAAATTAAAAAATAACTTGATTTCTTATGAGCTATGCATTAGAAATACAAAGCCTTACCTTCCCATACGTCGACGTCAATGAGAGCTATGTTGTGCGCCTTGAAGCGGCCCGTCCTGATCATGGCGTCTCTGGCGACGAGGCTGGGGAAGGCGAAATCCACAGTCCTCCAGCTGTGCACCACGTCCATCTGTGCCCCCTGACAGGAGACCAGCCATGCCAGCAGCAGTGCCCCTACGGCCGCCGAGACCTGCAAATCAGGTGTCACTGATGTGTACTCACGATACTACCACTAGGTTGAGGACAGGATGGAACCATCTAGTCAATAACCACATGAAAGTTAGCAAGTACAGCCTAGATACTTTAATTTTGTTCGAAACTTTTTATGTTATTTTTTAATTAAAAAAAAAGTGACCCAATTGCAGTTCTACATCTTTTTATTTTAACTGAGTAATAATACCTATAAGGATGGATTGGCGGAAGATTCGGACTTGGGATTAAGATAAATAAAAAATGATTTGTAAAAGAAATTTTTCATTATTGCCAACGTTTCTGTCTGAATATGAGGCCTTCTTCAGGGCCATGGGAGGGAGTTATTTCCTCCTCTGATATAACTAATATCAGGTCTTCCTCCCCACCCCCATCGCCCTGATGAATTTCTGAAATTTTGGCATAAACATTGGTAATAGTAAAAACATTGTTGTTTTCAAATTAGTTTTTGACAATAAATCCCACAACAAATAAATATTTTATAAAGAAAAATTAAATAAAGTAAATGACGAGAGTCGACAAATAGCTTGACAATGTCAACTCATTCGAGTACAAGACGAAGTTCTCGCCTTTCTCGTGGGTTAGGCTCTTGCTAGTGTAGAGGGAATTGAATGAGATAACTAGCGCGTCCTGGTAGCNACAATTTGAAAAAAATAAAATAAAAATAGAAAACTGGACAATTTTACAATAAAAGAAAATTACTAAATAAGTTTCAAACAATTAATGAGAGGGAATAGATTAAAAAAAATCTATCTGTCCCATACGTCGACGTCAATGAGAGCTATGTTGTGCGCCTTGAAGCGGCCCGTCCTGATCATGGCGTCTCTGGCGACGAGGCTGGGGAAGGCGAAATCCACAGTCCTCCAGCTGTGCACCACGTCCATCTGTGCCCCCTGACAGGAGACCAGCCATGCCAGCAGCAGTGCCCCTACGGCCGCCGAGACCTGCAAATCAGGTGTCACTGTAGTGTACTGACGATACTACCACAAGGTTGAGGACAGGATGAAACCATCTAGTCAACAATCACTTCAAAATGTTATTAATTTAGTTCGAAGCTTTTTATGTTATTTTTAATTTTAAAAAACAGCGAACCAGTGGCAGAATATAATTCTACATATTTTTATTTTAACTAAGTAATAATACCTATGAGGATGGATTGGCGGAAGATTCGGACTTGGGATTAAGATAAATAGAAAATAATTTGTAAAAAAAAGTTTTTATGATTGCCAACGTTTCTGTCTAAATATGAGGCCTTCTTCAGGGCCATGGGTGTGGTGGAGGGAGTTATTTCCTCCTCTGATATAACTAATATCAGGTCTTCCTCCCCCAGGGCAATGGAGCCCTGATGAATGTCTGAAATTTAGGCAGAAACATTGGTAATAATAAAAACCTTTTTGTTTTCAAATTAGTTTTTTTCTCTTTAATTCCATGTCTGAATTACCGACCAATCCCTCCTTAGAGATCAACTATCTCCGTAATAATTAGTATATACTTACATTTTCTGCAATGTCATGTTTGTACATTTATTTTTTGTTTTGTAAAGAAAAATGGCATCAACAAAATAAAAAAATCGTCATCAATATAATGCAAAAATATTTTTTTCATAATATCGTAGTTAATAAATATTTTAATTTGAATATTCCATGTTCTGTAAATCCTGCTTCTAATATTTTGATTTTCTGAATAAAAAAGAACATTGTATTTTGAATTTATAAGTTTCAAATAATATACTTTTTACAAAATTTTTTAAAAACACGAATATTAAGCCAATCTGAAGATGTTTAAGAATATAATTTTAAGTAAAAATCCGACTCTCTGATTTTAAAATTTAGAAACGGAATACAGTACTTAGTGTTTTTATTGCAAACTATTTTTTGAAATAGATTTTAATTGAAATCAGATGAGGGGTATGGAGGGTTTAATAGGAGACCACAATATATAATATCAACTAACAATACAATACAGTTGATTGTATACGATAAAGAGATAGGGTCGCAAATCTCTTTCTGCGATACTCCTCATTGTTATTAAACTTTGAGCATGTAGTGAGTGGCCTTGCTGAAGAGCAAACAGCGTTGAAATGCAAATAACGAAACACATACTAAGTCAAGTAAGGGTAGGGTAAATTGTATGATGAAATCCTTTATGGTTTGCCTCTATCAACAGGCAAAACAGAAGGCTCTTCGTGTTGATCCAACTGTTCCATTAACACAAAAGCACAGAAAGGAAAAGAAAGATAAATTTATCTTTAATCATTTAATGTCGAATCCCCTGCCAAGGAGGACGAAATTCGGCATTGGTAATTTTTCGGGTGTGCATGAGATTGTATAGTATTGAAATAACAAAAAAAAAATTCAATTTAATTTTGATATTTATAATTATTATATTGGGATTTTTAACTCCGAGCGGAAATGGATAAAGTGTTTACGTAAGATTATTATACATGAGAATTATAAACCCCAATTCTGTAAGTTTAATTAACTCAGGTGAAATAAACTATTTTAAAATGAACAAAAAATAAAATACATATTATTTTAAGTTTAATGTTACTAATGAAATATAAAATGTATTATGTTCATAAATAGAAACAGATAATACCGAAAGAATATATTAAAATTACTAATACGTAACTTTAAAAAAAGCGTTTACCAATAAAAATTGAAATCTTTCTTAGCTTCACTTCAATAATTCAACGCTATCACAAATGGAGCAACAGATATTTTAGTAAATTTGATCATTTTTCGTAAAATAATTTTATATGTATTGAGATAATTGAAATCTACCTCAATGTAATTAGATAGGGAAGGTGTGTAGCATTTTCCTCGCCTGATTTGTGCCCATTCAAAAATGTTACCCAATAAATATTTGGTGTTCCCTGTAGCAAGCCAGGAAAACTCTGGGTCATATCGTAACATATTCTCATTACGTTTATCTTAAAAAGATAATCCGTATTAGAAATTATTAAAAACGTAGACTTTTAAAATTACCTCAGAAAATTATCTGTACTTTCTGTTTAAGCCTCCATCCGAAGATGGACTTAACATTTCACCAGTGTTAATATTTTTTATTTGATTGTGATTAGTCAAACATCGATTTAATGAGAGTTAACAATAGTGTGGCATAGTTACATCCACTCTCCTACTGACACAAATAAAATAGAAAAAGAATGTGTCCGTAACATAAAAAATAAAAAGTTAATTAAATTTAAAATTTTAATTCTTCGTACTTGCTTCTCTTCATTCACAGTGAAGTAAAAATAATAAGTTTCAAACAATTAATGAGAGGGAATAGAATAAAAAAATCTATCTCTCCCAGACAGGAATCGAACCTGGATCTCCTGCTATCCGGGCCGGCGTGCTAAGCCATTACACCACCAGGACGAGCTAGATATCTCATTATATTCCCCCTACACTAGCGAGAACCTAACCCACGAGAAAGACGAAAACTTCGTCTTAAACTCGAATGAGTTGACATTGTCAAGCTATTTGTCGACTCTCGTAATTTACTTTATTTAATTTTTCTTTATAAAATATTTATTTGTTGTGGTTTATTATCCCACGTAAATTATAAACAATTTATGAGAGGGAATAGATTAAAAAAATCTATCTGTCCCAGCCAGGAAGTGTAGAGAGAATTTAATGAGTTATCTAGTTCGTCCTGGTGGTGTAATGGCTTAGCATGCCGGCCCGGATAGCAGGAGATCCAGGTTCGATTTCTGGCTGAGACAGATAGATTTTTTAATTCTATTCCCTCTCATAAATTGTTTAAAATTTACGTGGGATAATAAACCACAACCAAATAAATATTTTTATAATAAGTTTCATTGCTTTTACTGATAGATTTTAATCATTAAAAAAAAAATGATACTCATTTACCTTATGATATTGAAATAAAGATATATATTTATCCAAACATTTAAAAAGTTTGATTTATTCGATATAGTTGTCTTGAAAAATTGGAATAGTTAGTTCTCTGTTAAATATTATATCTTTTGCATGATTAAATGCAAAAATATTATGGAATGTTAAATTTTTTTAATAGTGGCAATACGAAAAATTCAGTTAAAATTCACGCATTCTTGATAATTAAATGAGCTTAATAAGCATCTGTATTATAATATAAGCATCTTATTGTAGACGGTGAAAAAAGTCTCTCCAAATATCAAATTTCCAATTGAAATTTTGCTTGACTAACTTTCGCCAGCGCTAAATTCACCTGGGCCTTTGAGGCAGCCTTCGGAGTGCCTTTGAGTCGAGGACTATCGGCTTTCCGATCCGATATGCCGCTCCCAGCACGAGTCATCGGACTCAAAAGGCGAAAACGGTACAGGAGTGATGCAGAAAAAGGGACAAAGCTACAACGGTCCAGAAGAGGGCGACATTCACGGTGGACGGTAAGCCGGAGGACTTCCTCGTGCCGTCGCTTTCCACGGTGGAAGTCCTTGAGGGTGGAAATTAAGGGGAATGTTACCGTTCTGCACCAAGGGAAGGTGTGCATAAGGCATAATATATATATGGAAATTTCCCAGAGGAAATCATGCTTCATTAAAAAAAAAAGTTCCACGACTGTATCTTAAATATTACATAGACTTATCAGACATTAAAGCTATATAAACCACAGCAAGAAATAGAAATAAAACCGTTTTTAAGAACAATAAAACTGAACATGAAGTAAGCTGCTAGGGTTAAAAAAAAAGATTACATTAGCCCGAAACATGGTGGAAATTAAATACGATAAATATTTAAAAAACATCAGATAATGATACAATTCTTTAAATAATATGAATTACAATTTAATGGCGACTTATGTATTTAGAAAAGCATAATTTCAGCCACTACTACTTCCTTTGTCTTTCTACATTTATAGTTTTTCCCACAAAGCTTGGGTCTATGCTTCTCGTCCAGATTGTAGCATTCCTTTTCACTTATATAAGCATAGAACTTAATGTGGTTGATAAAACATTTGCGGAAGTACAATATATGTAAATAAAGCAACATCGACACCTTTTTGAATGTTATACGTGTAAGCTGTGATATTGTAAAGCAAAGGGCTTTTAAGTTATGATAGAACTTGAAGATGGCGTGAGTTAGTCCATAGCAAGTAATAATAAATCGTTTGAAGGATAATGGAACTTGAATTTTAAGCGAAGTCGAATTACTAAAACTTTAAATGTATTTTACTGAATGATGATAATTAATCTCAATGGATCAGTCAAAAAAAAATTTGACTATTGTAGTGGCTTTGCTGAAGAGCAAACAGCGTTGAAATGCAAATAACGAAACACATACTAAGTCAAGTAAGGGTAGGGTAAATTGTATGATGAAATCCTTTATGGTTTGCCTCTATCAACAGGCAAAACAGAAGGCTCTTCGTGTTGATCCAACTGTTCCATTAACACAAAAGCACAGAAAGGAAAAGAAAGATAAATTTATCTTTAATCATTTAATGTCGAATCCCCTGCCAAGGAGGACGAAATTCGGCATTGGTAATTTTTCGGGTGTGCATGAGATTGTATAGTATTGAAATAACAAAAAAAAAATTCAATTTAATTTTGATATTTATAATTACTATATTGGGATTTTTAACTCCGAGCGGAAATGGATAAAGTGTTTACGTAAGATTATTATACATGAGAATTATAAACCCCAATTCTGTAAGTTTAATTAACTCAGGTGAAATAAACTATTTTAAAATGAACAAAAAATAAAATACATATTATTTTAAGTTTAATGTTACTAATGAAATATAAAATGTATTATGTTCATAAATAGAAACAGATAATACCGAAAGAATATATTAAAATTACTAATACGTAACTTTAAAAAAAGCGTNCTATATACATATATAGTACCCCTCTCCGCCACTAAAAAAAAACATTCTCATAAAATATTTTCCATGTTTACGAATAAATTAAAAGACCTGCGTGAACAATGGCCGTAGTGTGTTATGAGTGAGCAAGTTGAGAATTTTTTTCGAAATTGATAGTAGAGGATTTTAATGTTGTAGAATTTTACGTCGCTGAAATAATCGACTGCTTGCAGCTTTATCACTTAGTATCAGCAGAATTCATGGCTGGGGAACTGGATTAATATGTGATCCTTTCAAAGATCTATCAATTATTTCACGTTAAATAGTATCTTAAGAAACGAAATATCAAGTTCTTGTTCTGTTAGAATTGGAAGGTACATGTCCCCGTCACGCATGGCCTGTGTAAACTAAGCGCATTCCTTTATAACATTGTCAATAATGGATATTCGTATTTGAATTTTAAAATGAAAATTTAAAAAATTCCACTGATTTTTCATCTGAACATATTTGAATGTATAAGAGACTCTTAAAATTTCATTACAAAAACTATTTATAGCGGCTTCAAGACCGTTAAATCAAAATTTAGAGTTCGGATAAACCTTTAATCCTAGTCGTACAATTTCAATGTAGAGCTCATAAAATATTTCTTTCAACAAGAAATAAAACTGCGCAGAGTCAATGCTCTAAAATAAGTTCGGAGTGTGAGAGTGTGTTTTTGGGTACCTAATTTCATGATCATATTAAACATTATCTATACAGATTTTGTTGGTTTATAGTTTATGGTATGGAATATGTCAAATGGCGTGTTTGTGTTATGAGTAAGAGAGGCGTTTGTGCTTTAATTTCCTAAGACTTCATTAAGGGTGAAATCTTCAGAGTTGAAACTTATATTGTACTATCGTACCCGGCAAACTTCGTTTTGCCAAAAAAATTTTTTTTTTTTAGGGCGTTGCTGGCCATAAGCAAACGGCCTTCAAATAAAAATTCATGGAATACCTGTCATGAGGTTTTTTCACAGAATAATTTATCTATGGTGTAGATATGGGCTCAATAAAAAAAAAACACATGTATTTAAGGCAAATTGGAAATTATATTTATTTATTACTTCATCTTAACGCCCCTCCGTCCGCAGACCGAAACTCAAAAATCACACTTCACAGTGTCAACCGCCTGAATATTCTAAGGATTCCCTGAAAATTTCATCAAAATCGGACTAGCCGTTTTAAAGTCCATACGTTACATATACACACATTCTATTTTATATATATTCTCTAATTTATGTAAGAATTTTCTAATAGAAACTACTCATATTCATGGGAAAAACTCCTCTTGTGCAATATCATTAATTCATTGTTCTGTAAGCCTTTGCATTACCATATGGAGGCACATACACACCAATTGATCTATATTCTCTTCCTCTCTATACATTAATCTTCCTTCAATATAAGGTCGAAGGTTAACATGAGGAATTTTAAATAAGCGAGAAGTCAATAGGTAATGTCCTTCGGGTTGAGCCTTTCAAAAGCTCTCATTTCATGGTCAACTTTCTTATGAGACAAGACATTTCAGAATGTCCGGCATATGTATAAATAATAAAAGTCCCATGAAGTTATGAGAACATGCTGTTCTACTCTTTGTGAAAGGTACCGTTCCAAGATTCCTTTTCAAGGGAGGTCACTTTAAATGAGCTTACCCTTAGAGCTCTCTGCACGTTGTTCTGCATGCTTCCAGAGATACAAATACAATTAACGTACAAGGCCAATCCATGGATCACGTACAAATCAAGCGTCCATATCATGGAGCATGAAAGGAATTGTCTCATTTGGAATTCACTTTCGGAAGGACTAACCAATACAGCTGTTAAGATTGTCAACAAGAGCTTACTTTCGTTTTGGCGGACTAATATCCAGAAATTACTTATCGATATGGACTAAGGAATGTAGCTGTTTAGATCGTTCTCACGGCAGAAGTTTTGAAAAAAAATACAATATTTTTATTAGATTTTTAGTTGGGGTCCGGTCAAGGTAGATCCAAAAGAAAAAATACAAATTTAACAAAAGTGTAATTTTTTTAAAGATTGTCTGCCAACGTTTCGGCTTACATTGTAAGCCATCTTCAGGGCTGCCTATCATGTAGGTAGACAAGATGGGACGTCCTGTCCCTAGGTTCACATTTTCATGACCCAGTCATGCCGTAAGTAAGCCGAAACGTTGGCAGATAGTTTTTAAAAAATCACTTTATTCTTTTTAATTTGTATTTTAGGATCTATTTTGACCTGACCCCAACAAAAAAAAACCTCTAATACGTAATAATATCTACGGTAAAAATACTCGCAATTTAACTAAAAGCTTAAGGAAGCCACCAAAGAGGTAGGATATATATCGTGCATTATTTTCATTAGGCATTACAGTCGATATATGAGTATCGACTATTTATGGAGAATATCCCTGACTTTTCAGGCCTATGAAGATCTAGTGACTCTAGTAGGAGGAGGTTAGCAATGGAACAAAGACTCTTAGAGACAGTAAAGCGTGGGTTGCGACAGATTTACCTCAACACAAGAAGGCATTTCCCTGAAAGTGGGAATTACAAAGAAGTATAATGTTGAAAGAAATTATAAACTCAGCCGTATGGTAGCCAAAGCACGGGGCATGGCTGCTGCAAACCGCGAAATGAAGCTTCAACAATTTTATGTACCAGGACATTAAAAATGTCCTGTCATATTTATTAGGGTAGCTTACAATAAATAAATAAATATTTTCTCTATTAAAATACATTTATTCTTTAAAATATTCTCCATTACAATCAACAACCTTCTCCTAACGTAATAGTTCTAGAATTCCTTCATTAAAAAACAATCGATTTTTACTGACGAATAACTCTTTCAGTAAACTACAGAGTTGTAGTCTGTCTCTCATATTCCAAAAGAAAGATTTTTCATTGGTACACTAAATTAGTTGTCCCAATCCACTAAAATATCGTCATTAAAGTTTTGATTTTGTGTACTATCATGTCTCTGTACTTTTTCGTGAAAATATCATACAATTATGATTCACACAATACATATCCCGTATATTTTTCATGTGTTTTAGTTATTTTTCAAACCATATTCCTAAACCAAAGCTGTTTTCGGTTGTTCTTTATAAGTGATAAGGATATCACCATAAGTTATTATAATAATAACTTATAAATTCATTAAGCCCTGGCTCACTCCTGAATATTTTGATTACTTAATTAGAAATAAGGCATCTAAATTTTATAGTTCGGAATTTTAAGATCAGACACCAGTTAAAGCAATTTATAATGGTCAAGGTCTGTAAGAACGTTGTCCGAACAATTAGTGTTATTAATTGTAGGACTTAAATTAAAATTTGGGAGTGGTGTCACTGGTCACTTTCTTTCCTAAAGTGACTTTCAATAATGTCATTATTTTACTTTTTACTATTCATTGTAATCAAATTACAAAATGTTTTTATTTATTTTTAACGGAATTTAATATGTAAATAAAGGTTATAAAAAAAATTAAAATATTTTCACATGTTAAGAGTTTAACTTAACTAAAGTAAGTCAATTAACTGTTTGTCATTTGATAAAAAAATTTACATTAAAATCCTCCTACAATTATAACTCTTTTTTTCCTTATTGAATTTATTTTTCCACCATGCACTTAAATCTCTCTTAAGCAATAATTCAAAATTTCCTTCAGGTGGCCTGCAAACACAAATTGTAATAGTCCACTTTATTTTGATTCCTCATACTTCAAAGTTTGGTTCCACTCATAATTATATAATATTTTCCAATTTTTCAAACAGAATATTTACATTTTTATAAATTATGCTCCTTCATAGCTTATTATCTTTTCAAATAAATAAGGTGCAACTGTATAATCTGATAAATAATAAAAAGTTAATTTCTACTTCAGAAAAAACTTCTCATAATAACTAATACATATGCCTACAACTTATTGAAAATTACATCACTTCCCTGAAATTTATTTCTCATGCTTTGTATGTTTCGATAAATAATAGATAAAGTTGGAATAGTATATCAGTTTTCTTTCCTATCTCGCTATTGTGAAATTCCCTTATAAACTTATTATATTTCAGCTGTTTCAAACCGCTTTGAATTATCCTATTCTGGAAAAAACAAGTCTTTTTTTTTTCGAGTCTCTTTTCGGGAAAACCACTTTGAATATCCTCGCCATTCTAAGATATTACATAACCTTCTTCTACCAAAATTAGATAAATTTATATACATAACATTTTTAAACTTCCTGTACCAAACTGAATTAATCATATGTTATGAGAAATAGATATTATCAATATTAAAACTTTTATCATAAAATCATTTTAGTATATTTACTTTATAGAAAATAAACTATGGTAATCGATCAAAATATTCATTATCATAAAATCAGAAACACCTTAAACCAATTAAATAATTAATTAATTAATTGTGGTATGTAATCCCACGCTAAATTATTTACAATAAATGCACAGGGAGCTGGGAAAAAAATCTCACTACCATAGCCGGGAATCGAACCCTGGTCTCCCACTATCCGTTTTGGTAGGAAACTAGGGTTCGATTTCCGGCTATGATAGTAAAAATTTTTTTTTCTGGCTCCCTGTGCATTTCTTGTAAACAAATGTTTAGATGTAATAAGCAGGACGTATTGTCATTTTGACAATCACATTTTGCTTAATTGTAATATTATTTACTGTTTTATTTTATTTACAGATAATCTACTCGAGTAAATTTATTACAATTTAATTTATGATCTTCCTCTCCATTCACTTAATCAATATCTGGTCGAACTCATCCTTATCTTCAGAATAACAAGCTTAAATACCGAGTTCGTTTTCCATTATTCTCTGTTATATTAAATTTCTAAAGCTGTGTTTTTGTGTGTGACAGAAAAAATGTTTAGATTCACGCAGTTTGCAGTTCAGTAAAAATCTCTTTCTTGTTACTGATATAAATTACTTGATTGGCTAGCAAAAAGTTTGAAAAAAACCAACTATTGTAATAACTATTTTCTTCTTTTTTTTTTTTTTAACTGAAATAGCAAAATTATACTAATGAAGATATTGAGTAGGGTAAGTAAGAGAGGTGAGCTCTGTGCCATTCCTTGTGATTGCGCCTAGTAAACATATGTGATTTCTGGAAGTAAACAAACTATTCACATAGCCGCCCACGCGTGTCCAGGGGAAAGAGAAAACACCCCCACCCATAAGACCCCCACTTCCCCATTTCTCCTGTTACACATAAAATCCAGGGCTCCCAGGGAAGGTAAGGTTAGGTAACTGTGCTGTCACGAGAAAGTCCTACAGGCTTACAAACATCTCCTTCAGGATATCTTCTGAAAGAATTCACTAATCCAATACATTTCAAGCATAATGGGTCTTATTAAAATATTTTTAATAAGTATAACTTATAAACTACAACATATTGATAAATTAATATATAAACCAATTTCTTAAAATTAATCACAAATCTTTTATCTCATTAAAATTAATGGCTGGCCAAAAATAGCTGTTATATTTTAGGGGTGAAGGGAATACTTTAGAGGAGTGCATAAAGTATGTAATATAATTTATTTCTGACTTATTGAAAAGTAGCGAATTACAATTCAAAGGCTGATCGGAAAATGCATTTTATGCTTACCGAACATATATTCTATTTAAATTGTCCTAAACATATAATTCTATTGTCAATATGTACACTTTTTTACTGTTCCTTAGTTCAAGAAAAACTACATTTAGGAACAACTAAAAACTGGCAGTCTGAGCATGAATCTCATATAAAATATAAACATAAAAAATTTTATGTAAATAATTTGTATAGTTATATTTTATATCTTTATAATAAAACAGAAGTGACATTTTTTTTAATGGCCTTAATAATAATTAAGTTAAAGGGCAGTGTTACATAAACTGTATAATAAACAGAAAAAAAAGCAAGAAAAAGCTCTATTCTGGGACTTGAGTCCCCTCAAAAAACAAAGAGGTCACAGCTGATAGCAGTATAGCTATTATAGCTATGTATAAGTACAAATAAACAATAGGCTAATAATAATAAAAAATTGCAACAGAACTATGGCAATATTTAAAATTTATTGTACAAGAACGGAAATNCAAAAAAAAAAAAAAAAAAAAAAAAAAAGCGTAGTCTCAATTTTTTTGAAGTAATGAGTTAAATTGAACATTTAGTAGAGGGTGAGAGGGTGGTTGTAATATCTGTCTCTATTGGTTTCTAGATTGGAGTTGAGTGAGATTACTTTTTTGAGAAGGTAGTACTTGATTAATAGGCTAACTTCTGGAGGCCACCGCCGGGATTTCGGCATATTTTCTAGGCCAATTTCCTTGAAGCTGGACGTGACCGAACTCGCCAACGAAACAAAATTACATTTGTAGTTTCTTATTCCTATTCCGTTATTGTTTAAAGCATTTCTTACGCTTGACATTGTGAAAAATGAAAGTGTAATTGTACACAGTCTTTTCACTGTTGTTGTCCACCCAGTACAGAGGTTAAGTGAAGACCGGAACTGTGTATCTTTAGCAATTCCTCGCCAGTCAGAATGCTCTTGGACTTCAACTGTTCTCGCCTTAAAATACCTGGAGAAGGCTGATTTGAGAAACAGTCGCAAAAGGTCTTAAAACTTCATATATATACATATATAGTACCCCTCTCCGCCACTAAAAAAAAACATTCTCATAAAATATTTTCCATGTTTACGAATAAATTAAAAGACCTGCGTGAACAATGGCCGTAGTGTGTTATGAGTGAGCAAGTTGAGAATTTTTTTCGAAATTGATAGTAGAGGATTTTAATGTTGTAGAATTTTACGTCGCTGAAATAATCGACTGCTTGCAGCTTTATCACTTAGTATCAGCAGAATTCATGGCTGGGGAACTGGATTAATATGTGATCCTTTCAAAGATCTATCAATTATTTCACGTTAAATAGTATCTTAAGAAACGAAATATCAAGTTCTTGTTCTGTTAGAATTGGAAGGTACATGTCCCCGTCACGCATGGCCTGTGTAAACTAAGCGCATTCCTTTATAACATTGTCAATAATGGATATTCGTATTTGAATTTTAAAATGAAAATTTAAAAAATTCCACTGATTTTTCATCTGAACATATTTGAATGTATAAGAGACTCTTAAAATTTCATTACAAAAACTATTTATAGCGGCTTCAAGACCGTTAAATCAAAATTTAGAGTTCGGATAAACCTTTAATCCTAGTCGTACAATTTCAATGTAGAGCTCATAAAATATTTCTTTCAACAAGAAATAAAACTGCGCAGAGTCAATGCTCTAAAATAAGTTCGGAGTGTGAGAGTGTGTTTTTGGGTACCTAATTTCATGATCATATTAAACATTATCTATACAGATTTTGTTGGTTTATAGTTTATGGTATGGAATATGTCAAATGGCGTGTTTGTGTTATGAGTAAGAGAGGCGTTTGTGCTTTAATTTCCTAAGACTTCATTGAGGGTGAAATCTTCTGAGTTGAAACTTATATTATCCTAGCGGACCTGGCAAACTTCGTTTTGCCAAAACCTTTTTTTTGGGGGGGGGCATTGCTGGCCCTAAGCAAACGGCCTTCAAATAAAAATTCATGAAATATCTATCATAAAGTTTTTTCACAGAATAATTTACATATGGTGTAGATATGGGCTCAATAAAAAAAAACACATGTATTTAAGGCAAATTTGAAATTATATTTATTTATTACTTCATCTTAACGCCCCTCCGCCCGCAGTCAAAAATCACACTTCACAGTGTCAACCGCCTGAATATTCTGAGGATTCCCTGAAAATTTCATCAAAATCGGCCTAGCCGTTTTAAAGTCCATACGTTACATATATACACACATCCTATTTTATATATATTCTCTAATTTATGTAAGAATTCTCTAATAGAAACTACTCATATTCATGGGAAAAACTCCTCTTGTGCAATATCATTAATTCACTGCTCTGTAAGCCTTTTGTATTACCATATGAAGGCACATACACACCAATTAATCAATCTTCCTTCAATATAAGGTCGAAGGTTAACATGAGGAATTTTAAATAAGCGAGAAGTCAATAGGTAATGTCCTTCGGTATGAGCCTTTCAAAAGCTCTCTTTTCATGGTCAACTTTCTTATGGGACAAGACATTTCAGAATGTCCGGTGTGTGTATAAATAATAAAAGTCCCATGAAGTTATGAGAACATGCTGTTCTACTCCTTGTGAAAGGTACCGTTCCAAGATTCCTTTTCAAGGGAGGTCACTTTAAATGAGCTTACCCTTAGAGCTATCTGCACGTTGTTCTGCATGCTTCCAGAGATACAAATACAATTAACGTACAAGGCCAATCCATGGATCACGTACAAATCAATCGCCCTTATCATGGAGCATGAAAGTAATTGTCTCATTTGGATTTCACTTTTGGATGGACTAACCAAAACAGCTACTAGGATCGTTAACAAGAGCTTACTTTCGTTTTGGCGGACTAATAATCAGAAATTACGTATCGATATGGTCTAAGGAATGTAGCTATTTAGATCGTTCTCATGGCAGAAGTTTTGAAAAAAAATTACAATATTTTCATTAGATGATTTTAGTTGGGGTTAGGTCAAGGTAAATTTAAAAAAAATACAAATTTAACAAAAGTGTATTTTTTTAAAGATTATCTGCCAACGTTTCGGCTTACATTGTAAGCCATCTTCAGGGCTGTAGAAATACAATGTCATGAGAATATTATAATAATTGAAANAAATTTCATCAAAATCGGACTAGCCGTTTTAAAGTCCATACGTTACATATACACACATCCTATTTTATATATATTCTCTAATTTATGTAAGAATTTTCTAATAGAAACTACTCATATTCATGGGAAAAACTCCTCTTGTGCAATATCATTAATTCATTGTTCTGTAAGCCTTTGCATTACCATATGGAGGCACATACACACCAATTGATCTATATTCTCTTCCTCTCTATACATTAATCTTCCTTCAATATAAGGTCGAAGGTTAACATGAGGAATTTTAAATAAGCGAGAAGTCAATAGGTAATGTCCTTCGGGTTGAGCCTTTCAAAAGCTCTCATTTCATGGTCAACTTTCTTATGAGACAAGACATTTCAGAATGTCCGGCATATGTATAAATAATAAAAGTCCCATGAAGTTATGAGAACATGCTGTTCTACTCTTTGTGAAAGGTACCGTTCCAAGATTCCTTTTCAAGGGAGGTCACTTTAAATGAGCTTACCCTTAGAGCTCTCTGCACGTTGTTCTGCATGCTTCCAGAGATACAAATACAATTAACGTACAAGGCCAATCCATGGATCACGTACAAATCAAGCGTCCATATCATGGAGCATGAAAGGAATTGTCTCATTTGGAATTCACTTTCGGAAGGACTAACCAATACAGCTGTTAAGATTGTCAACAAGAGCTTACTTTCGTTTTGGCGGACTAATATCCAGAAATTACTTATCGATATGGACTAAGGAATGTAGCTGTTTAGATCGTTCTCACGGCAGAAGTTTTGAAAAAAAATACAATATTTTTATTAGATTTTTAGTTGGGGTCCGGTCAAGGTAGATCCAAAAGAAAAAATACAAATTTAACAAAAGTGTAATTTTTTTAAAGATTGTCTGCCAACGTTTCGGCTTACATTGTAAGCCATCTTCAGGGGCTTGTTTTCAGAAATACAATGTCATGAGAATATAATAATAATTGACAATATTATAATATAGAATTACCATAATGCAATGTGATATCAAAAGTATGAAAGCAGAAAGCTATGTAAGAGAATTTAAAATTTGTTGTGCCATCTGCCTCTTACTTTCCCCCCACCCTTCCACAATCCACGTTGTTTTTCTGAAAAATAGTGAAAAATTATATTTCTTCTCGGTCATGGAAATGTGAACTTAGGGACAGGAAGTCTTCTCTCGTCTTCATGATAGGCAGGTGTGGTAAATTACTGTTTTAATTTANTTACATTGTAAGCCATCTTCAGGGCTGTAGAAATACAATGTCATGAGAATATTATAATAATTGATAATATTATTATATAGAATAGCCATAATGCAATGTGATATCAAAAGTATGTATGTAGAAAGCTATGTAAGAGAATTTAAAATTTGTTGTACCTTCCGCCTCTTACCTTCCCCCCACCCTTCCACAACCCACGGTGTTTTTCTGAAAACTTATATTTCTTCTCAGTCATGGAAATGTGAACTTAGGGACAGAAAGTCCTCTCTTGTCTTCATGATAGGCAGGTGTGGTAAATTACTATTTTAATTTTATTCAATTATTTTTTAATAAGTTGTTGCCTACATGTTTTTTAAATTTTTAATAATTCTCTTACATAGCTTTCTACATTCGTACTTTTGATATCACATTACATTATGGTAATTCTATATAATAATATTATCAATTATTATTGTATTCTCATGACATTGTATTTCTACAGCCCTGAAGATGGCTTNGTTTACGGTTGTTATGTCGTTTGACCAGTACAAATGCCTAATATCTTAGAAATCACTTCACACGAAATAAATAAAAGAGAAATAATCAGACAAAGAAATGGGCAGAGATTCATTGAGGAAAGCAAAACAATATTTCCGCAAAAACTTTTTTCTTACAGGTTTAATCCCACTCTAATCGAGCTTTTTTAATTTGTGAAATCTGCTCCAATTCTATATTTTAACTTTTTTTATTGTGTTCACGTAGGCTTCGACGGTCGTCAGAAGTATTTACCGTTTCTTCTTCCGGGATGGACCGTGTCAAATTTGTGTTATTTGCCGAGCTTTCGCACATCATGTGATGGCTTCTTCAGGGCTGAAAAGAGAATTCTCTTTTCAGCCCTGAAGAAGCCATCACATGATGTGCGAAAGCTCGGCAAATAACACAAATTTGACACGGTCCATCCCGGAAGAAGAAACGGTAAATACTTCTGACGACCGTCGAAGCCTACGTGAACACAATAAAAAAAGTTAAAATATAGAATTGGAGCAGATTTCACAAATTAAAAAAGCTCGATTAGAGTGGGATTAAACCTGTAAGAAAAAAGTTTTTGCGGAAATATTGTTTTGCTTTCCTCAATGAATCTCTGCCCATTTCTTTGTCTGATTATTTCTCTTTTATTTATTTCGTGTGAAGTGATTTCTAAGATATTAGGCATTTGTACTGGTCAAACGACATAACAACCGTAAACTAGGCTTGTCTTGACAAGATTTGCGAAATATTCTTTTGAAATATAAGTCCAGTTCCAAATGAAGCCTTTTTCTTCAAAGACTTTTAATTTCGGACTCTATCGACAAGGACGGCCGAGATGACAACACCCCACAGAACAACCCCTTCGCCTGACGGACTCCGGACTACTTCGGGTCGGCAAATCTACTCTTCGTGGTCGTCCTTGGCCGACACTCTCTTCCTCCTAATGACTCGGCGTCTCCTGTGAAAGGAGCAGGCATGTCTGCAGAAATGTCAGTTTGGCCCGGCCAACCCGCACGAGCCAGCCGGCTGTTGGCCGTCCAAAGGGAAGGAGAACACTGAGACGGGAATTCTTCTTTGATTGATGGTCTTCAGTGGAATGCCAACGTTGACTGGATGAAGTAAGAAACGCAGAGGAATTCGCATTTATTTGGTAGGAAGAAAAGCTAAAAAAATAGTAACAAATTAAGGAAATAACTTTTTTACTATACGTAAAAATTATATTTAACGAACAAACTTTCTTCATTATATTGCTAATTCAATTACTTAACGCATATTGCTACAATGAGCACCAGAAGTATTTCTTCGTCTAAAACAAAATGTATTAAAAATTTATTTACCATTCTGGTTTAATTCAGATTGGATATACAAAGCAGGAAGTGGGTGTATTTAATTTTACAGCCTCTAATTTAACGTAACATTATACGTAAGATCGGTAAAGCTATAAGAGGAATTTTTTTAGTATTATTTTTTTGGTGGTATAAAATCCTACGTAAATTTTAACAATTTTTAGTGCAAGGTAATAGAATAAAATATCTAACTGTCACAGCCAGGATGAACCTGGTCTCGGTAGCATAAATGGAAAATGCACCGGCCCGGATAGCAGGAGATCCACGTTCGAGTCCTGGCTGGGACAGTTAGATTTTTTAATCTGTTCTCTTGCACTAAAAATTATCAAGAGGAATTGTTTTTCATAAGTCGTTTTATAGCGTCAAAGTAAATAGCTTGTTTTCTCAAGTGAATACGCTGGTATTAAACATAATAGAAAGACTGTATTCATTTCATCTTAGAAAGAAATATTAGCGAGTCATATTGCAAGAGAACACGACCAAATTAGGATACAATCAACTAGCGTAAAGGAATTTGTAGTGTTATTTCAGAAATTTCATTAACCCTACCCTCTACACAGATTTATTAAAACATCTTCATGAAAATGCCAATCTTAAATATATATATATGAACAGTACTTCCCTTGCCTAATAAGAAAAAAAAACTTATTGCTTAATAATTATTTTTATAACAATTGTTAAATTCCACCTTTTAAATAATGAAAATAAGAAAACCCTTCCTATCCGACTACTAACACAGATTAAATATGATCAGATGCCATGCATTTCATTATAATGTTATAAAATACGAAAGAATTATATTTGGAATGTCAGGGTATTATATTTGATTATTCTTTAATGGCATACATTTTAATTGCGATTAGTAACTTTTAACTTATTATACCTCCTAACTCCCTTCATTTGTCTTAGTAAGTTGAAGTTCAAATACAAATACAGCAATATATATGTGTGTGTGTGTGTGTGTGTAGAGAGAGAAAGAAATTAATGCTTAAAAACCAATTAGAAATTTAAGCATTCTATTGCAAATTCTTATATAATTAATTTGTGGTTTATTTTTATCCAAGTTAAGAGAAAGTATATAGAACGTAATAGGTGTATAATCTGAAGAACTAATGTCTACGAACCCTAAAATGTTAAAGAGAATATTTCTGATTTCACAATAATAAATTTTTATACAGCTGTTAAATTTAATGGTAAAGAATTTTTCAATAAAAGCTTTTATAACTATTTACTTATTTAACGTGCGGACTACATAAGTGAATAAAATTCATTTTATATAAAAAGAAATACAACTGGTTTAACAGTTGGTGTTGTATTATATATATATCGAAATGGAAAACTACCTATCTAGGTAGCATTATTCATAGAAAATGCATTTATTATATCAAGTAGTGCATTATTTATTAGCATTACATGGATAAGTGCATTATTGAAGCAATGTTCTTTTCAATGTGCGTCTCAGTTTGCAATTCTTGCCAGGATATTTCACAGGTTGCCATTTGGCAAGTCAGTCTGTCCTTCATAGCACTCCCTTATATCAGATTATCTGGACACACCTGAGTTAAGAAATGTAATAATTACATTTTCTTTTCCACTAATGAGGATACCTGGCACTTGCACAGGCATAAAGCAAATGGCTTAGGTTTTAATTTGCCGTTTAGTTCTGCATCCCTACCGTACTGAAGCACTATTAATTGCTTTGTTTACTAACAAGCAACAGGTTATTGTTATAATTGGTTCCCTGCGTAAGGTTATAGGTAAGAGAATACGACTTCTTAGTAGTTATAGACTTTTGTACATCTATCAAAATATAAAGTAATAAGGAATATTCTAAATGAATTATAGATAACATATTATATTTAACGCATTCCTAATGGCGAAGAAAAACAAATCGGAATTTTTAACACTTATGAAACAAATAAATTCGTAATTTCACGGCCCAAGTGGCAAATCATAGAAGTTCAGACTTTAAAAAAAAAAAAAAAAAAAAAAAAAAAGCGTAGTCTCAATTTTTTTGAAGTAATGAGTTAAATTGAACATTTAGTAGAGGGTGAGAGGGTGGTTGTAATATCTGTCTCTATTGGTTTCTAGATTGGAGTTGAGTGAGATTACTTTTTTGAGAAGGTAGTACTTGATTAATAGGCTAACTTCTGGAGGCCACCGCCGGGATTTCGGCATATTTTCTAGGCCAATTTCCTTGAAGCTGGACGTGACCGAACTCGCCAACGAAACAAAATTACATTTGTAGTTTCTTATTCCTATTCCGTTATTGTTTAAAGCATTTCTTACGCTTGACATTGTGAAAAATGAAAGTGTAATTGTACACAGTCTTTTCACTGTTGTTGTCCACCCAGTACAGAGGTTATATCTACAGGTTAAGTGAAGACCGGAACTGTGTATCTTTAGCAATTCCTCGCCAGTCAGAATGCTCTTGGACTTCAACTGTTCTCGCCTTAAAATACCTGGAGAAGGCTGATTTGAGAAACAGTCGCAAAAGGTCTTAAAACTTCCCTAACATCTGGAGACACCTATTTCCTTTACAACAGATGATTCATAGTAACATATGATATGTTATGATTTATGTAAATAAAATCTATTGAACAGAATGTATTACGTAAAACATGTATTTTTTAAAGTGAATAAATGGCTTTTCTTGAGATTACAACGAGAAGGGCTTTTGTCTAAAAAAAAATATGTGTTTATACACATTCTCAGGAAAAATTATTTTTATTTTTTGTAGGATGTTGTCTGACATTTCACTTGAAACTTACTTTGAAGAAATAACCAGAGCTATAGCTATAATAGGCATTAAAGTTTTATCAAAGCATAAAAATACATTACTTCTCTAAGGGCTAAAGACAAATAATCGCTCGACACATTTAGGGCTTCACCCGTTGAACAGTTTTAAAAATAAAAAAATAATTTTTAAAAGTAATAGTAATGAAAGAGAGTTTTGTAAGTAATACGAATACAATAATTTAATAATTTATAACAAATCATCTTAAATAGGAAAGACGGACACAGTCATGGATCACATTATACTATCTTCAGACAATCTACAAATGTCTGCTTAATTTGTGTCGTAGAGATGTTTCTATCATATAAGGTTGCAATATATGAAGTATATTATGTATCATTTTATTTAGTATTAAATATAACCAAGAAACTAGTGTCGTACTTATGATGTTTGTCAATTAGACGGTAGTGTTAATATGCTTGTTTGTTTGTATGAATGTGTTTTTCTTTAAAAATGCGAATTATTCTATGATCCTAATTAGATCATTTATAACATGATCCGATTATATATGTATATATATATATA
>KZ809039.1:36138-56889 GCA_000696205.2 Oncopeltus fasciatus | reverse complement strand
TATATATATTCCTACATTTATCTGCACACTCTCTAACGTTTCCATTTTTTAAAATAAAGAAACCAAATTTTCTATTTAAACATATTTTACTTGCAAATTACTTGTTACTACCTGAAATTAGTTCAGAGGAAGGAAGTAAGGAGGGGTAACATTTATGAACATAATATTTTTGATATATTGAATTTTCTATCTGTTCTATAACATTTTCACAAATGTGTAGATTAAGGAAAATATTTAAGAAATTAACTTAATCAGAGCCCCCTCCTCTATAAAACATAGTAACCCATTCTTGTTAAAATAAAACTACAGTATGTGTTTTGTCGAGAACTTTTGAATAAATTCATTTTGGCTTAAATCTAATATGATACATAGGAGAGGGGTTTAAAGGAAGTCTTAAATTATGATCGTAAGGTCTTCGTAATTATGTTTCTTTTTGTTGTAAAAAAGTTTACAGAATATAAAAAACAGATAATATACTAACATATTAAATCTATTTACTATGTTTCGTTAAAGATGGACTTAAATTAGAGCAAATGGCTTATTTGATCTTATAATATCAAAGGACATAATAAATGTTATGGTAGACTACGGAATGGTATTCAATGTGGCTACTTATCTTGCATATCCAAGAAAGGCGCCAGTAAGAATAGCACTAAGTATGTATTATAGAGGAATGTGTATTCTCAGTTCGGTCAGTGAGAGATAAAAACAGTCCTACAATAGGCCATAGTAGGGGGGAATACATGTTAGGGAAGTATTTATTCTCAACCCCTAGCACACTAGAGAAGGCTCACTACAGTATGATCTAGAGCGCTTGTGTGTTCGAGTGTGCATATGAGGGTGAGGTAGCATATTATCTGTCAGTCTCATTTAAAGTTTTAGGAATATTAAGTTAAATTTCAGTCATATGTATCATAATATAATTTTTAATATCCAGATTAAATGAACTGGGAAGACTCCTGACAGATCTATTCAAACTATTCGTTACCAATTATAATTTTTTCTATCAATTGTAATATTCCAAAAGTCTAGGGAAGTAATTCAAATTTCTTATTAGTAGAACATGGTCTCTTTTATAACTCAAAATAAAGAGTTTTATTTTTTTTAAATGACGTTTTGTCTACAAACTATTTTTATTATTGTATTCAATACATAAAATACAATTAACCTCAAACTATAGTTCATTAGCCGTATTCTAGATCCCGCGCCGATAGCATACTTTGGGGTGGCTGTCAAAGGACTCTTGGACCATCATTTCAATTTTCGTAAAATTATGGAATTGAAGTTTTATTTTTTTAGAGGTTTGGACTGTATGATGGAAGAAGTAGGAGTTCGTACCCATGAAGCCATTTATAGTTTTCTTTGACTGGACGGAATAAGTGAGGACTAGCATTATCTTGTCGGGATAAAACTCCTTTCTGGTTGATTAAAAAGCAGCATAAAGCTCATACATCATCGCGTACAATCATTCCAGTTGTTCGCAGTTTGACAGCGATCTACCCATTGCTTATGGGTAATCAGATTTCGCCAGTAAACCAACTTTTCATTGACAATATTCTGGTTAACTATCATATAAGAAAGGATTTTCAATAAATTTTTACAATTTTCTAATCTCTTAACTTATTACTGAGTAGTAAGTTCTTGATAATTATCATAAATTAATTAATTAAATAATCATAATATAATGAGAATGTATCTTTTTCATCTAAAACTATAGCGTTGACCTAATGGGGCATATTCACTTTATTCAAAATTTGACATCAGTGTGTATGACGTCGCACAGAAAAACCATGAGAGGCGTATACGTATGATCGATTCTATTCCTTATCTATCTGACTTTATTTCTAACGTAATTAGATTTATATAATACATATAATTCCTAAGTAAATTATATTGTTTCAAATAATTCAGTCGTAAATTCTTTAGTAATGTTCATTCAGTATTGTTGTAATAACCCTTTCATATTCTGGGCTGTCATCAGTGTACCTCCACGGCCACGGTATATCCTCCATTAAATCTTACTCATTCGTGCTGTTTTCTCTTTTGAGATGCGGGTGCATTAGGAGATAATAAATAGTTTTAATTTCTCATTTTCAAAATTTATTGGATGCTTAGAAATTTGATATGTACTGAAGGAAAAATATCAAATTATCACCATAATTTCTGATTAAACAGAAATTAATTGAAATATCAATATATAAATTATTTTGAATTATGGTATTGAGCTTGGCTGACCAGCAGCTATGAGAAAAAAGTACTTTTAAAACTCCTATGAAATCCCATAATTAATTTTAATAAAATTCCCATCATAACTCCTCATTGTTATAACAAACATATTTACACGATTCAACATTCAGATATAAAATTTAGATGATATTTTGGTTTCGAGTAGATACAATTCTGCTTCTAATGTGTTGATTATTCAGATGTACTAATATCTTGCCGATATGGTTGTGATTAACCATCGTTTTCGTGATGACTGGAGCGAGTCATATGCATAAGAGACGAATGAGCATGAGGTGTGAAGCACAAATACTGTTTTAAAGAAACTCACTGTTCCTAATTCCTAATCATGGGATGTCATCTTAGCGTCACGTGCTATAGACAGTTCTATTGTACTGATTTTGTGCTGATGGCTGACGTAATATGCTGATTTTCCTCTTAGTGTGTGCTAATCATGTTATTATAACAGTATTAGAGTCTATAAATTATATACACATCTATTTATTTTATCCAAGATTATTATTTTCAAAAATAAACCGAATTCTAGTTGGAAAATCACATCAACTCCTTGCTGTATATTGTTTATTGAAAGATTTTCGATTATGGAATTCTCTCAGGAATGGCATCTACCTGTATCATTATTTTGTGTTAATGGATCATCGTTGCTTGAAAAAGCTTGCATTACTTCTCCTGCAATAAAATAATTCATGTTGTTTTTTCTCATTTTAGTTATTATCCCCAAGGGTCCTGATGACCTCTAATGTATTAAAAATAAAATAAACTCTTAGCTAACGAGAAAAAGATGAGGCATTTATTACTTCTGTGCAAGACGAATTGTAATCGACATTTTCTTATATAAAGTAAACAGTTTTCATCATTAACTTATATAACTATGTAAATAAATAAAAAAAATTACTTTCAATTATCAATCTGCACAACTTACTTCTATAATTCTAAGATGATTTTAGTTGGGGTTCGGTCAAGGTAGATCCAAAAAACACAAATTTAAAAAATGTATTTTTTAATAAAGGATTATCTGCCAACGTTTCGGCTTACATTGTAAGCCATCTTCAGGGCTATCACGAAGATGAGAGATGACGTCCAGTCCCTAAGTTCACATTTTACTTCTATAATATTTCAGGGGAAAACTAATTGCTTCTCAAGTTCGTCTTGTGTAAATTTTGCATCATTAAATGAACAATATGTTTAAAATCTTTAGGTTTTTTTTTTATATTTTATTAAATTCTCCAATAAATTTCGCAATTCCTTTATTATCTTCAAATAATAGTTTAATTTACTACGATTGGTGAGCGCTTCCTCCACAAACTTTAGTGCATGTACCTTTTAAGCCCTTTGTTTTCCTTGACTTGTAAATTAAATTTCCTCATTTACTCTTATTAATATACATCTTTAAGGAAATATGGGAAATCTGCTTAAATTAAGCTGCTTCTGCGTGACGTACAGATGTTTACCGATCGGCATCATAATATTTAGAAAGAGACCGATAACGGGTTAGAGTTAATGATCGGGTCCCAGAAAACGCCCAGAATACGAATAATCAAATCCTTCGGGGTTTGTAAACCATTGGAATGCGAAGAACTCAAGCAGAGGACCGCGCCCAAGTTTGAACAGGCGTTCCAAACCCATTTTTTTTTCTGACAGTCCGGCTTTAACGAGTCTCAACATTTTTCTCGTTGGTCTGTCAGACATTTCAATATAAAATAATATTTTGTAAAACTGATTCCTCTGCAGGATATGTACAAGGGGAGTTCGCCAAGTCTGTGTAACTGCTGCTCTAGAGACTTCAGTATTCGTTTTTCAATGGAATGTTGACTGATGATTGCGTAGGAATTCTTTCAGAGTGAATCCCGGAATGACCTCCGTTCTCGAGCTAATACTGATTGCTCTTGATGGTGTCTACAGAGCACTTTATTCAGTACAGCTGATTCTACAGCAGAGGCGATGGAACATTTCAAACGGCCCTCCCCCTTTTAATGGGCAATTAAACTGTAATCAGCAGTTGTCTACAGTTGCATTCCTAATGANTTTGAACAGGCGTTCCAAACCCTTTTTTTTTCTGACAGCCCGGCTTTAACAAGTTTAAAACTTTTTCTCGTTGGTCTGTCAGACATTTCAATATAAAAAAATATTTTGTAAAACTGATTCCTCTGCAGGATATGAACAAGGGGAGTTCGGCAAGTCTGTGTAACTGCTGCTCTAGAGACTTCAGTATTCCTTTTTGAATGGAATGTTGACTGATGATTGCGTAGGAATTCTTTCAGAGTGAATCCCGGAATGACCTCCGTTCTCGAGCTAATACTGATTGCTCTTGATGGCGTCTACAGAGCACTTTATTCCGGACAGCTGATTCTACAGCAGAGGCGATGGAACATTTCAAACAGCCCTCCCCCTTTTAATGGGCAATTAAACTGTAATCAGCAGTTGTCTGCAGTTGCATTCATAATGAAGTTCTTATTAGGTGTTCATTAAATCATGTATTGCGCACCTGTCTAGTGACGTCAAAGTATTGAGTAGGTGCTATTAGGGCTGCATTCCCTTCTTAGATTGGCATTGAAGTGCTCCACATGGAGGAAGACGTTCTACAGCTTATTCCCTTTGGAGATGTCGTCGTGGGCACAGCACTTCTTTGAGGAATAACAAAAAGTCCACTGTCAATTAGTAGAGAGTTTGACGGGGTTCGGTCAAGGTTGTTCCAAAAAAAAATTTCTGTTTAAAAAAATGTATTCTGTTTTTTCTGCCGACATTTCGGCAGACATTGTAACCCTTTTTCGGAGCTATAATAAAGGCCAGATGGGGCGTCGTGTCACCTGGATTAAATAACAAAGGTCCCCTCTGTTCTTTATAATAGCCCTGTAAATAGATTAAAATGTTAGCCGAAACGTTGGAAAATAATAAAAAATACATTGCTTTGCATTGTATTTTTTTTTTTTTTTTATTAACTTTGATCGAACCTCAAAAATTCTCTACTTATAATCTCCACGGTCAAAACTCTCCATTTCTCACAGTTATTTATCTGTCTAAAGACAAAGAGTTTTTAATAATGTCCGTTTGAACGAGGAGCCTCTTATTAATGAGGGTTGGAGCGTTTAGAGAGAGATAAAATTAAAAAGCCAATATCTTCGATTTGTAAAGAGTTTTAAAGAAAAAGAAGGATATGTAATAGCTAAATTGTTAACAATGTATTTTTTTAAACTTTGCTGATTAAAATGTACATTGGATTCTTAAAAATGCCTTAAATACGCCAGGAGTCTGACATGCAGAAGCTGCACGAATAAAGCAGGTTTCGCTATTACATTATATATTCATTTTCCTCTGGGTGTTGAAAAAGGAGGAAAAAATATAACTATATGCTATAAATTATTCTGAAATCATTTATTTTCTTACACATTACAAAACCCTTTTAAACATACTTTTACATAATATTTTTCATTGGTAGTTTATGCAAAAAAATTTTTAAATCGAAAAATCGAAGCTTTATTATTATTGTTATTATCCTTGAAGTACAAATTAAACAAATTAAAATATTAAAATAAAAAGCGGGTGGAGGTTAGGTCTTTGACAAAAGGAATATTAAAGTCGTGATGAAGGGTAGAGTTTGACATATAATGTGGAGCGTTAGCAATTATTCTAAGAATTTTGGACTGAAAGGATTGTATTAGTTGGCTATTGGAAGGCTTAGCGGCACCCCACTGTTCTGCACCGTAGGTCCAGATTGGTCGTATTATGGTCTTGTAGATGGTCAGTTTATTTTCTAATGTGAGCTGTGGGTGCCTATTTATAAGGCTGTATAAGAGTCCGTGGCGTCTGTTGAGTTCTTGTCGTTTGATTTTAGTATTTTCATTTAAGTTTAGTCGTGATTCAAGGTGGAACCCAAGGTAACGGACTGAATCAGAGAGAGGTATAGGAATGTTATTGTATGTAACATTATCAGGATAATCTTTTCTTAGTTGAAAATTTAATATTACGCATTTAGACTAATTTATTTTAATTCTCCATTTAATGTACTACTGCTGAATAGCATCAAGGTGGTTTTGTAAACTGTTAGAAGCGGTTTTGGAATCAGGGTGAGAGGAGAGGATCAGATTACTCCGAATACTACCCTGTGAAAGCGGGTATTCCAAAGGGGAGTGGGCTTCGACCCATGTTTCTTATCCTCTATACTGCAGACATCCCTACTCATCCTAATACTNTCAGTTTATTTTATAATGTGATGTGTGAGCGCCTAATTATAAGGTTGTATAAGAGTCCGTGGCGTCTGTTGAGTTTTTGTCGTTTGATTTTAGTATGTTCATTTCAGTTTAGTCGTGATTCAAGGTGGAACCCAAGGTAACGGACTGCATCAGAGAGAGGTATAGGAATGTTATTGTATGTAACTTTATCAGGAGAATCTTTTCTTAATTGAAAATTTACTATTACGCATTTAGACTAATTTATTTTAATTCTCCATTTAATGTACTACTGCTGAATAGCATCAAGGTGGTTTTGTAAACTGTTAGAAGCGGTTTTGGAATCAGGGTGAGAGGAGAAGATCAGATTACTCCGAATACTACCCTGTGAAAGCGGGTATTCCAAAGGGGAGTGGGCTTCGACCCATGTTTCTTATCCTCTATACTGCAGACATCCCTACTCATCCTAATACTATTTTAGCCCTCTTTGCAGATGACAAAGCGATTTTGGTTTTCATTCCTATCTGTCATTTCGTTAGCGGGGGGTGTGATGGTCACTCCTTGAGAGGTGCTGGGGCGTGTTTGTAATTGGTTTCTCTCCAATGGATTGCTATTGGCGGAATGCCGCCTCTTATCTTTAGGAAGAGTCATGGGTGCACCACGACGCTTCCCTTTTCGCCCTCCACTAGCAATCACCTGATGATAATGATTGCCTCCCATAAGTTAATCATTAATTTTTAAAAGGAAAAGAAAAAAAGAAGTAGACTGGCCTGGTCTCGAACCTGTAACGCTGGGTTAACAGTCTGGAACGGAGGCTCCTACTCTACAGGCAGAGAGATAAGAGACGCTACGAGAGCTTAGCGCGGCGAGGTGGGGGCCGGACAGGTCTTCCCCTGTCGTCCCCAGTGCTAAGGATAACGGCTACAAAAGTAGTTCGCTTTACTCACCGTTTAGATGTGATCCTCGCGACGATTCGAGCTGAAACTGCACTCACATGTCACTGACACTTCACTGCAAATGTATGTAGAGTTTGAGATCTCAGTTCTTCCCACAACTCGTATATTATAGTTGGAAAGACGGAGAGTTATATACAGGTGTGTACTGATCACTGGCTACACCTCTACTCTATTTTAATACTATGGCAACTTCCTTCTTGACATTCGCTCCTTCACATCCCCTTGCGCCATCAAAAGGTAAACAACGAACTTCCATACTATTTTTATTATTCAATAAAAGTTTAGAAGCGATTTCCACAGTTTTACTGCAGTAGTACAATGAAAAAAATAAAATTACAATCACAAGGGATTTCGAATTCCCCGCCGAAATTCGTGTCCTCCCTAGCAAAAATCTTTCATTAAAGGTTAACAGTTGTATAAATGAAATAAACAAAAGAAAAAAAATTTAAAAAACAAATAATGTACAGCTCGATTAGTTTGTCAAGCTTCAAGGCCGATTGGTGAAACTTCTTGTTCTTTTGAGAAATTTCAAAACTTAGCTCAAAACGAAGCTTTTCAAAGCCTATAAATTCCGGATCATGCTCATAAAGCTTCATATGTATTTTACCAGAACGATTAAAATCGTTTCAGAGTTTATGAGAAATTTGTGAGGCGTGAGTTGAAAATAAACAAACTAAGATGGCCAATGACAGGAGTAATTGACTATTTAGATCATACCTGTTGTAAGATAACAATTTACATAAAATATAAAGTGACTAAGGCTGGGTTTTGACCGATTAAGAAGTAATTGGTTATGAGCAAGCTTTACCATTTAAGTTACATTCTTAAAAAGAGAATCATCCAAACTATGAGTTATGAAATTTTTAAATGTTGAAAAGAGAAAGGGGGATTTAAAGATAAACCATGTATAAAATGTGTTGAAATTTTGTTTTAATCATTAGTGTCATGATAAAAATGTATTCATTTTAAAATAAAATACATTCTTAAAGTTCTTTATTATAATATGCTTTCTTGTAAAAATTATGTAGCATAAATCTTAAAAATTAGGGATTTTTCAATTTGGTTTTTCTGTAAATCCTATCTTACATTTCTTATAGCCTTTTGTTAGGAATTATACTTTTTTTATCGGTAGAATTTTAACAGCTTCTCAACAAAAAAAAGTCACTAATTTATCTCGATCTCGATACTTGCCTGTACTTAAAGTCTGAGACTACCTGAACATAAAGTAAGAACTAAATGTATTTTTGTCTTCTTTTAGTGGAATCCATGAAGAATTTTAAAACATCATTGAGGAAAATTAAGCTTCCTCGCTGACTTCAAAGCAGTTTTTTTCTGCTTTAAATCCAAGTGCCAAATAATGTACATTTTGTATCTAAACCTAGGCATGAAATTTGTATGTCTGTTTGGAGAAATATCTGTCATGAGCCTTAGTATTTCTAGATCTATAGAATGTAGAAACAATTGTTAACTTTTCAGGTTTCTTAAAATAACACCAATGTGGCACTGAAAAATAGGATTCAACATTTTTAGTGTAAAACAACATTTTGAATGATTATTGGCTCAATAATAGTTTCTTCTGGCCTTCCATGATGATCACTTTAAAATTACTTATTAATATTATAAGCCTGACATAAACAGTAGTATAAAAATATTTTCTTCATAAATGTTATTAGTTTTCCAAATATTATTTCCAAACAAAACAATTGTATAGACGTTTCTATGATATTTACTCATTCTCATTTATCAGTTCTTGTCTGTTTTAATTTCCACAAAATCCTTCAGAAGGGGGTTTATAAAATTAATAAATCGGGGAAAAAATTAAAATTTTCTTTAAATTTCAATATGACCTAGTATTCATTACAATTTGACCAACTAACATTTCATAACTCAATCAATAACCGAAAATTTCAACTGCAAACCGTGAAAAAATTGGTTTTACAAGTCTTGTCGTCAATCAACTAATCGACATTTTAGTATTTAAATAACCATTTTAAAGCACGAATATATTTTTCGTTCTAATGAAAATTATAGTTAAAGCAGATTTAAAATTAACTTTCATGTTTAGGTGCAACCCCAACTGCTAATGTCACGAGTCTTCTAATTAATGTAATATATTCTTTGAATAATTATTTTTAATAATTCCGATTTTTTTTTTTTTAAATACAAATAGCGTCGGTAAAATTGTTTTTTCAAAAGTTTATAGCATGCAATAGGTAAATATGTATAATGATGTTGTTTTTTTTTGTACTTGCGTTCTAAAACATTTTTACGAATAAGGCATATCTAAGTCAGGAATTGAACTAGGAAGGTGAAGCACCTCTGCCAATCTTTCTTCCAGTGGGTCTATAACCTTAGCTTTTTTTTTTCCTCATTCCTCTTTGCATCTTGTCAGATCAAACTAGTCATTTGCTCTAATTTACGGCCGTTTTTGATTAGACGTTTTCAATTTATGCAGCCGAGAAGGATTTTCTTCCGTATATAAGCAGTTCAATAAAAATCTGGAGTGCAGCGAAAAGCATGTCGGGCTTATGTTGATAGCATCTGCTAAGACAAGCAGTTGGACGAGTCTGCCGTTCATGGTCCCTGCCGCTTGAATGCCACCTTTTCAAAGGGCAAGGTTAACTAAGAAACATGGGGTAACTTCATGCTTCAGATTCCAATCGGATTTTGGAGCAGAATCATGTACCTAGTTTGTTCCTTTGTTTTATTTTTCTTAGTGTAACGTTCAAGTTAAGAGACTTGTGAGCAAATAAATGTAAAATTGAATTTTTTTGGGGGGTAAAGCTAGGTGCCGGTGGAAAGATTTTGTAAGAGATGGAATCAGTGGCTGTGTGAAATAGTAGAACCAACGACAACTGACCTGGTTTTTAGTTATTAAAGGTGATTTTCTTTGTCTCCGAAGTCAACCCAATTGCTCTTACTTGGTGGATTATTTATAGACTTATATCAAAAATGACCCGATTATCCTATTCGCCTTATGGTTTGACCCATGCCTCTTCTCTCCAGTGGAAGACTCCCGTTAAGTGTGACATAAATAGGTGGAGGAGCTATAAGAAGGCAGTTGGAATGATAAGGCCATTGATGGCATATTGGTAACAAAGTTACTACAAGAGTTCTATAGCCTAGCAGGGGCGAGCCTAACAGGAACGCAAGACGTCACAACTGAACACTACTCACAGACGTCCACCTCCTGTGTCTTCACTCTTCTAATATAATTGTTATCCGAACGCACTTAAAATTATGGCTTGAAAAATATAGCTTGAAAATCAGTTGAAAATTTTATTTATGCACATATTGCAAAAGTATAGTATAGTTACTTGAATTACTAATCATGCTGTAAAAACTACTTATATTTAAAGTTAAAAAAAATTAAAAGACTGCTTATATTTAAAAAAATAGCCAGATGGAGAGTTTAAGTGAAGATTATTAGTGGAGAATATTTTGGGATACGGTCAAGGTTGATAAAAAAAAATACTATTTTAAAAATGCACTTGTTTAAAAAGTTTTATATATATTTATAAAACTTCACTGAACCCCAACAAATTTTCTACTAAAAAACATCCCTTCCTGTGAAACTAGGGGTGGTACAACAGTGCCATCTGAACCGCATTACGTTCATGCATTGTTGGTCGGCCGTAGGCAAACCTTGTCATCCCATATTTTTTATTTTTTTATTTCCTTAATGCACATTGAGGGAAAATTATTACATAAAATAAAATAAAAAACAATTATAGGAAATTTGTCTCATACTGTTATTAAGTATCAATCAATTAGTTTTTCACACCTCATGAAATAAGTTCCGGATATTCACAACATGCAAATTTAAAAAAAAATAACAAGATTCAAATGAACTAATATTATATGTAATTAATCATATGCCTTATGACCCTTCTTGGGTTCGAATCCTGCATCTTCCAGTCCCTTTTCTATTATTCTGAAAATTTTTAGTTTCAAATTTTTCCAAAGAAAAATTATATATATCTTTTCTCTTCCTATGGTTCTGATTTTAATAGAATAGAGGATTACTGGTATGTTTTTGGGGAAACCCAGCTCTATTTGGATACAATTTTTCATATGCTGACCCTAAACATCTATAGTGCACCGTGGACCACGAATAAACACTAGAATTTTCTCCTTGGTCTTCTATGGCTTGTAACGGGCCTGGTTTTACAAATATACATTTACACACAGACATCCATGTTTAGCTTATACAAGACAGAACCCGCAAAACGCAGAAATGGGTACTTCAAGCAATAAACGACGTTGTAATAAAATAAAATGTCTAATGGACTATCTAGGTAATTTTTATTTATTTATTTTATTACTATAAGTTATGCTTGGTTCTTATTATGTAAAATGAATCGTGTGGGCATAATGGAGATTTATTTTTTTCACTGATACAATTTTATTATTATTATTTATTTATCGTGCTTAATTATTCAGGTATGATAGTTTATTAGAAATAAAAATACTCAAGATGAAAGCATTTGTGGTATAGTTTTGTATAACGTATTAGGATGAAATCAAAGTTTGAGAAAGGTATTTAAGATCAATACATAAGCAGAAGATTTCAATATTTCGCATGAATTATGATCAATCATGGTTCCTATTTTTTTCTTTGGAGGAGGGATTATGGAAGGGGGGGGGGGATGGGTTGACATTCTAAATAATCACTGAGGGTCATGAAAGAGGGCTTATATACAGGCGAGAACAGTACTCTAAACACCCACGGGATTCGGCAATAATTTCTGGATATTTCTGGAAAAACTCCAGCTTGGAGGCTGGAGAATTCCTGGAAGATCTCTCGGACTGGTATGACTCCCCCAAGTAGGTTTACACACATCGTCTTGAACATTCTCTCAGACAGTATCATACAAATCTCTTTGCTCAGGCGGATACCAAGACAATTCGACTTCCAAACCATGAAAGATTATTTTACATTATTTTAAGACAAAAGTTTCACATTTAGAGTTATCTCTGCTTTAATAGATATATTAATTTTTTTTTAAATATAAATTGGCTACTTCTGTTGGGTATTAACACTAAATTGAATGGCAATCTCTCCTGATTTTGTTCCTTATTTTTCATTGAAATCACATATCATAGTACTATACTTATCCAAATCTGATAAAAAAAACTTCATTTGTTAAAACTAATATTATTATCAATTTACCGAATATATATATGTGTGTCATATATGCTGGTGTCAATCATTTTTTATATATATGTCAAATTATTATGCACACCAATAATAGACAATATATTGAATATATAATTTTACATCCACAATTTTCTAATCTTACATTCAAAATGCTCACAAATTTTTTTAAAATTTTTATTCTTATAAAACAATAATTTGTTAAACTTATTTAACGATTATTGAAAGGTTATAACAATATATTGATTGAAAGGACAATAATATGTCACCTAAACTGTTTCATTTCCCCCTATAGCGTTTTCAGCTCTAATGGTGCATCTGAAGGACCTTCAAAAACCATTAATAGATTTGATATATAANTATATCCGTTAAAATTAATGTACAATATACAAATTTTTCTTGAAGGAAAAAAGTATGAATGCAGATGTAATACTCCATGATATAACTTACCCAAGGTGTAGGCTCTGAGGTTCTGGACCTTCGCCGAGCAGATGGCGTCCCCAAAACTGTCTAACCCCTCACTTTGCGCCTTCATTGCCAAGGGATTATCCATATTTAGCTTCAATTCTCCAACTTCCAAGCTAAAACACTATGTAAGAAGTGGGTTTGTTACTGTCCATCTGAGGGTCCCTCATTTATCTGGTGTTCTGACTTATTTACCACCTACATTATCTTTACCTGGTAGTTTGCAATACTGTATGCAAAAATCAGTTATAAAATGTAACAAAATTTTAAATAAAAGTGAAACATTGTAATATTAACTACACTGGTAGTGACTTAATTTTTTATGTAAATTCATAAAATATATTCTTCTGTTCTTCGTATATATATCCTCTAATTTATAGATGTATTAAAATAAATGAAATTTTAATTTAATCTAATGTACTTTGTTACAAACGAACAATAATTTTCTTTTTAAATTTTATAAATGTAATATATTATTACGAATCTCAAAATACATTTTGAAAATATATATCGTTCGTTTCCGTTACTAATTTTCTCAATTTCTCAGATTAATATATACATAAAATAAACTCCTTATTTAATATGATGAAAGGTATGTGAAAAAAAATTATAACAATCTAAGATATTTAACATGTATGATCTTTATTAAATATGTTGTACTATTTTTGTAAATAAATGTTGTTTTGTGCTATCTATTTAGCAAAGAATAAAATAATCTAAAAGGTTACTTTCACTACCAATGAATATAGAACTATCATATCTTCTGTAATCCATCTTCATTGGTTTCTGCAAACCATCTTCTGTTAGCGAGCTCTTTCGGACATTATCCATCCTTGTGGCCGAATACATGTGTGTACTTTCACTGTCGGTATTCAACTACGTTTGTATTATGTGGGTCGGTCGATTGTAAACGAACAGACGACACACAAACCGACAACAACACAAAAAGACATAAGACAGTATAATCCATAGTCAGACACTATCAAACACAAACACATTTACAAAAAACACTTAGAACACTTAGAGCACCTCAACAAATGAGTTTACAACTAATCCCTGCCTCAACTAATACCTGAAATAACGGACACTGACCCTTATAACTCTCGCGTTTGACAGAACTTATCGCCGACAAAGCGACCGTTACTGCTAAACGACTCTTATACCTAACGCATCTGACCAACCGAATACAAACGCAGTTGAATACAGACAGTGACAGTGAACACATGTATTCGGCCAAGAAGATGGACAATGTCCGAAAGCGCTCGCCAACAGAAGATGGNTTTACATTAAATAAACTCCTTATTTAATATGATGAAAGGTATGTAAAAAAATTTATTATAAGAATTTAAGATCTTTAACCTGTATGATCTTTATTAAATATGTTATACTAATATTGTAAATAAATGTTGTTTTGTGCTATCTATTTAGCAAAGAATAAAATAATCTAAAAGGTTACTTTCACTACCAATGAATATAGAACGATCATACCTTATATTACCCGTCTTCATTAGTTTCTGCAAACCATCTTCTGTTGGCGAGCGCTTTCGGACATTATCCATCCTTGTGGCCGAATACATGTGTTCATTGTCACTGTCTGTATTCAACTACGTTTGTATTCGAACAGACGAACAGACGACACACAAACCGACATAAGTCAGTATAATCCATAGTCAGACACTATCAAACACAAACACATTTACAAAAAACTTCGGAACACTTACAGCACCTCAACAAATGAGATTACAACTAATCCCTGCCTCAACTAATACCTGAAATAACGGACACTGACCTTTATAACTCTCGCGTTTGACAGACCTTATCGTTGACAAAGTGACCGTTACAGCTAAACGACTCTTATACCTAACGCATCTGACCAACCGAATACAAACGCAATTGAATACAGACAGTGTCAGTGAACACATGTATTCGGCCACAAGGATGGATAATGTCCGAAAGCGCTTGCCAACAGAAGATGGTTTGCAGAAACCAATGAAGACGGATAATAGAAGGTATGAAAGAATAAAATAATTTATATATTTAAAATTCTAAGATGATTTTAGTTGGGGTTCGGTCGAGGTAGATAAAAAAAAACACAAATTTAAAAAAGTATTTTTTTTTTAATGAAGGATTATCCAAAGTGAGTTGCTTGATATCGAACAGGAAATAAGATAATACTAGGGCTAACACCATTACACATCAACTACGAATAAGGTGATCCTTATTTGTGCCTTAAGGTGATAAACTCTAAAAATTATTTTTGGATCTCCAAAGAACGAAATGCCAATTCATGAATCTCAATAGCTTAAGTTAATTAGATAAACTAATAGCAGTTAAACCAATATTAGTAAAAGTGCTAGTTTATTGTTATTAACCAATTGTATCAATGATTTAAACCGGAATTAGAACAGAACAGTTTAAAGAGTCATTATGGTTCGAAATAGTTAAGCTTTATCATGAGGCTCATTGGGCATTTAATGGCTTCTAAAAATGTCTGGGAATGCTTGAAAAAATCTGGTTCCTAGCCAGAAACAATCATGTTGCTCCGATCTGGGTACAGTGGCATGAGGATATCCATACTATGAAACTGCGGGTTCATCAAGAGGAAATATCATGACTACGGAATATCATGATTGCTCTGAAGCCTTACTTTAGAGATTAAGAAGAACTCATTAAGTATGAGGTTTCAACCAGAAAACACCCTTTCTCTTCCTTATAACCTTCCACACAGGGGATTGGAAGGTTATAGGGAAAAGAGAGAAAAGCTTTTACTTTAATTCAATAAATTTTCTGGCAAGTAGATTAATTATAGCCTCAGCTGGTTATGGTTCAAATTAGTTGATTTGCCTCAATTGCTATCTATGACAGAGAATAACAGAGGCTGAGCCTCAGACTATGTTCGTGCTAGACAGTCGGCGTTTGAATTCAATCTCATCAAACTAGATCATTCTTTTTTTCGTTTTAGAGTTGAGTTGATACTCGTATTGCCTTATCAGTTTTAAGTTGATACTATTACTCGTTTGTACCTGATAGAGCCGGAAGCCGAATTCTTTAAAGCTATGACCAGGTATTTGGTCAAACACATCAGGAACGATCTGAGATTGGTACCTCCACTTGATTTAAATTGAATTCCATATTTATACACATATAATAACTTCAGTACCCAGCTTAGGCATGAAAAAAGCAAGTTTTGGGCAGAAAAATATTTTTTCTACTGAGGAATCTAACATGAAAATGATATAATACTTCCATATAAATAATATGACAGCTATAAAAGCAATTTAAAAAAATATTGTTAAAAGATTTTCGAAATTTTGGTGAATGAAAATGAGCACTCAAAATAAGAAAATTGTCCCTATTTAGGGCTAAGAGACTGATCAAGAGCCACAGAGAAACTTATGAAGGAAGAGGGTAATACTTTGTGAGTCCCTGATAAGGTCAACTCTTACTTAAGCCTCTCAAGCCTGAACTCTTAGGCAGATGAGGTGTTTCTGCTAATTTTGAAACAAAATTATTAATTTGAATCTAAGCCCCTGCTNCTTTTTTTAAAATCCATTAATTTAGTTTGTTATAGTGGTCGAAATAATCCTGATTCCTGTATTTTATTAACTAATTTATAGTAAACATATTAAAGAGTATTTATAGGGCGTAATAACCTAGAAGTTGATTGCCCTTCAATCTACTGCTACAACTACTACTACATATTACATCTTATTTTATTATTACATAACACCTGACTGCGGTGGGTAGGTAGGTGGGGCATGCTATCTATTATAAACATCTGTAGCACATAGAAGGCTTTAATTTTCTAATTATACGGGACTAGAAACCGGGAAGAGATGCAGTATGTGCTCAAGGCAAAGACGATCCATCCGGATCCAGTAGTCCTCCATTTATTCGTTTAAGACTGGAAGGCCCCACATGGGACCATATTACACGATTTATATATTTTCTATGATTAACTAAAAACTTTGCATTCTTCATTATTTATTAATTTCGGCAATTCATTAATTAATTCTTTAAGTATTAAAAAATAAAACTCCGAAAATTTTCTGAAGTCCAATTGAAGCAAGTAATATTTATTTCGACTTGCAGTATTAACTAAAACGTTAATATTTACATTAATATTCAATATATAGGAACTTCTCATAAAATAAAGAAAAACTTCGCATTTTGCCCAACAATTTATAATAACCATATTTGTGGCAGTTTATGCAGTACTATTTCTTTTATTGAAAAATTTCTTTCGTATTATACAATATTAAAAATGTAAACTACAAATAATCTACGAAAATGTAACTGCATGTGCTACATTTTTCTTGAAGTGCTCCTATCATTCAAATGCTTGATGAAAGCTTATACTTCTCCGTTAACTTAATAATAAAATAAATGATTAAATTTATTTTAAAGCTTAATTTATTGTAAGTTTCATAATAGTAATACTATTTTCTTAATGATCTAATTTTTATTAACTGTTTTAAGTTCAACAAAGCCCTATTATTTATTCTTCTCAATAAATTATACTAATGGTCTTTAAAAACCTTTTGAGTTTTCAGTTTTATTTTCGAAACACATACTCAGAAAGGAAGGAATTAAGACTATAATAAATAACCGGCATAAGATTCTATTATCTTTAAGTAATAGAACGTCCTAGGAATGTCACCTGCTTATAGTTTTATCTGTGAAAAACATGTTTTGTTCTTGTTTTTAGTCCCTGTCAGATCAAGTGGAAAGATATACAGACATATTAGTCCCTGATTAAGTTAAGTTTCATATAAATAAAATAATAAACACATTATTCATTCAATTCACCGCCATCATAAAGGTAGTAGTAACAGTACTCAATTATAACTTTACACAAATTTTGTTTCATCATCATTATTCTGATCACTTTAAAATTTGTAAAAATTTTGTAAAATTATAAATATGTCACCTAATTCTCGTAAAACAATTTTATACAATTTTATTTATTTATCAAAAAAACATATTTAAAATGATTTTCAAAATTTTCTAGACCATCTCTTTATGCAATCAATTTTCAAATGAATAAAATCCAAAAGTTTGTTATTTATTCATTTTTTATTGCAATAATTTAAATTATTCTTTCTAAATAATTAGAAAAACGTATGTGAAATTTAAATGTATTTCCATTCCTAGTTTTAAAAAAACTTTAACTAAAACGAATAAAATCTAGGCAAGTGTTTTTACATAATACATAAACAAAAGCATAACCAAATAGTAGTTTTTGGTTATCCTAAAAGTGCAATTTTGAATTTTTCTTTGGGAAATAGACTTTTGAAGTAAGCAAATGTTTTAAGAAATGCCTAGCCTGAGCTAAATTAAATTTTTCATATAATGTTATTTTTCCATTTCTCTTTTAAGAAAGTAGAAAGGTAGGTGGTTTTCCTATAAAATTAAACCTTTAAATATGCCCATTTTAGAAACATTTCACAAGTTGATAATGTTTGCTGGTAATGTTTCCATTACCTTATTTAACTATCATTATCTTATTAAATAGAATAAATGTAACTTATTTCAAGGTGACTTTTCTTGTCGTTTATAAAAAGTTTCATTTAAAATTCAATTAATTTTTTTCTCAATGTTTTTGTATTCATTATTCTACAATTAGAAATTACATTTTCATAATTCGTCTATTTTTAAACAAAATTATCTTTATTATTATTATAGTTATTATCAACACTTTTTTTTTCTTTCATTACTTCTTACAAGTTTTACCATCACTGTTTGACGCGGTATTCAGACTAAGGAGATAAGCAGGAAAAAGATAGTAACATGTCCATAGGTAGGTAACTTAATCCCATTCCTTTGATCTGCCGACAGACTATGACTTGCAAACGAACTCCCTCCACTTCCTAATTCGGTTTCTCAATCAGATCATCTGCAGTCTAAGATTTGTCAAGACTCATTAACCACTGAGACACCTCCGTGCATTGCTATAGCTACTTACATCCAAATATTTTTAGCTAATAAATTAATGACTTTATGGTAACAGTATTTAATTTCCACATTTTATTCCTAAAGTCTTACCGTATTCTTACATTTATAGTTTCATTGTTAGATTATATAAAATTAGCAATAGTTTTTCCATTAGGAATTCCATTTCCGCACTGATGATGGCTCTCATCGTTTGCCGAAAAGTACGCATAAGGAAATAAAACATTACCTTATTAATTTTTTGGCCTATTTATTTTACCCTCTTGCCGAAGCTCTGTTAGTTTTTTAATGGCACTTAGGATCAACTAAATTCCTTAACGAAAGCATTCAAAGAATAGATACAAGTTAATGAAAATCTTTTAGAATAACTAAAATACAGTCCGCTCAAACGCTTAAAATATATGTTTTTGTGTGTGTGTGTGTGTGTTTTGTAATAATGAAATCAAATACAGCACTCAAGAATGATTTAGTTGATGACCAAATTGATGTGTCGTGAATACTTTTTTTTTTATAGGTGTCAAAACAGGTTTTTTTTTGTTTTTTTTTGTTACAATATATAATGAATTTCATGTATGTTAAAAACTAGACTTAAATAACTACTTTAACAATAAAAAAAGTTTTCTCTGTAATTTCGTTGAATAACCAATGCGGTGTACACGGCATGTCTGGCAAGTCTGACATCACGCATGCGCAATAAATAATTTACGAATATGTTAAAAACTGTCTCAGGATACATCGTGAGAACAAAACTAATTTTTAATATGAGATAGAAGATTGAGAACACAGTTTTCAGCATGAAGTTGAAGGTATAACAAATATTTTAATTACTTTCGTCTATAACCTTATAGAGGAATTACTTTCTGTTGCCTAAAAGTTATTCCTTGTAAACAAATTATTCCAAGGTATTATTCTATCTACTTCATTTTCATGTCATTTTAAAACCTAAATTGTCCATCAATTATCTTCTGTCATTTGTTTGTAACAGTACTCTTTTTAAAAGAAAAGAAAAAGAAGAGTAAGGCAGTCCAGAGGGTCTATTTATTCCGTTAATCGTCTCTTTTTGTTGCTAGACAGTGTCGATAATTCAACGTTGGCTCATACAATCTATCAATGAGAGATATCTCTTTATGAGACAACATGGTCGCACAGAATGTAGAAGGATCTCTGCCACACACACACACACACACTATATATATTTCTGGATATGAATCTGTCTCAAATGCATTAAAAAAATAACATTCGCGCCCATAACTGAACATTTAATGAATATTTAAGAAAAAATTATTAACTCAATTATAAATTAATTAAATGAATTATGATATAATGAAAAGCCGTTTCGTTTATTTTTATTATAAGTAAGAAAAGGTAGATGCAAAAGTGTTGTGGACACAAAAAAAGCAAAAATTACAACGACTAAATATTTTGTTTTTACTACACTCATTCTATATATGTATATATATAATGTATTTATAAACGAGAAATCGTACAGAAACTAAAGCAACTTTCACTTTTTATTGTATTTGTACTTAATTTTTAGTTTTATTCTATTTTTATTTTTCCATTATTAATTATTTGATTAAATATATTGCGATCTTTTGTGATTGTAAGTGGCTCTTTCAAAAGTAAAGAAAGTTAACAGAAGCGTATGACCTTTGGGGGATTGTTGACATGGCATTCAGAGAATCATAATATTAAATGTTTATAAAACATAAAATGTCTTTCAGTCAACAATGTACGGAACCTTATTGAAATTAATTTCGTAAGATTAGCTTGGATTTTCTCGTAATTTAAATTTTCTACATTTCAAAAA